>PPHD01011736.1:0-11170 GCA_002909625.1 Bambusicola thoracicus
ATATTGAGCTATTTTTTCAGTTGTTTTTTTCCTACAACTGCTTCCGAAGTGCTAGGCAAAACATCATGTAGATTTTAGCATAAAAATTATTTCTACTTTCACTTCTACTTAGAAGTAAATATTTTAAGCTGAATTCCCAAAACTGAATCCCAAAAGACTTCTAAGGTATCGTGCTTGGAGGTATTCAGATTGAAATTCTTCTGTTTTGCTTACAGCTCTCTAAGATGGAAGTTTTTAGGTCAGCATTAAAAATTGTTTACACAAACATTTCATTGTCCTGCTTTAAGTACTTCTTAACTACTAGTAAAAAAACAATATACTTTGCTGCATACTTTGATATCAAACATGACCCCAATTTTTTTTTTTTTACCAAAAAATTTGCTCAGCATGCAATAGAAGCAGATCATTTACCAGGAGGCACATCGTCAGAACGGTCACTACTCCAACCGGTTGTTGGGAATTGTTAACAATTTCAACACTATTACTATTTCAAGGAAGAAAGCACTTTTGTCCAATGGGTTGCATTAATTGACAGTTATCAATTAACTGCCAGGCATGTTATTTCACTGACTGAAAACAATCAAGAAGTGTGAAAAAAAGTTAATTAGTAACCCCCCAAAAATGCTTGTAAAAATCTGATCATACCAGCTAGTCCACAGAAACTGGGCAGCCAGAACAGCAGTAATGGATACAACAGAAACATTTTAGCATTACGTGTTCATTACACTTTTGAAACTTTGATGTTCGTATGGGGTTAAATGGACTGGAAAGGAATGCAGAACACTGCAAAATCAACATGGTGTGCGGCGCTTCCCTGTACTCACCCCTTCAAACAAGATTTGCAATTTCCAAAGTTACAAATTTTCCACACTAGCTCTACCTTGACAGCCTTCTTGAAATCAAGGTACTCCAGAATCTATTACAACAAGGCGCAGTTCCAATTCAAAGAAGGAAGTTAGGTGACAAAATAATGAAAACAGACAGCAATTCTGAAACTTCAAGATCAGCATGGACTTCTTCAGCTGAAATCCTCAGGACTTCTTAAGTGTTAGAAATAGGAGAGCAGAACTCCAACAGCTAAACATGTCCATCAGCAGAAAGTGATATTCCTTCCTTGGTTGAAACTGAACTCTACATATTCTTTCCCAAAGGTCCATTCCAACACAAACCATTCTGCTATTCTGAAAAATTGCCGTACATGTGCCAGAGATACTACATTACATATGGTCCTCGAGCCTCACAAATGAATAGAAATGAGAAGCTGGAAATCGGATCAGAGGAAGCCTCAAGATGGTCTCAATTGCACTGTGTACTCAGGCATTGTAGACTACTTGAGAATGAAAAAGAAGGAGCACTGAATTTAGATATAAACATCTTTCTGAAAATAAGGCTTCAAAACTCAATGCCGATTTTCTCTACACAAAACCAGATTACCGTGGCAGCTACTCATGCCAGTCCATTGAGCACTTGCAATTTCCTCTAGTAAAACATTTTTACAATCATCCTCTTATGGCTGTTTAATGGTTTATATAGAGTGCCATTGTTCATGAGGAATACAGAATAATCACAGAGTGCAGTTTCTGTGCAGCGAATGAATGCTATTTCTAACTAAAGCTTTCAAGAGGGAAACCTGTGTTTTGTACCAGCAAAGATTTCATATCTACCACTTACAAAAAATTAATCACAGCACTTTATCAGATCTTTATAAATCACGCTAACAGTGGTTTTTTTTTTTCTTTTTTCTTTTTTCCACATAATACTTAAAAGCGGATGCGACTCCAACACCAAACAACTGGCTGCCATTTCTTAAAATAAAAAAAAAAATCACATGGCAGATTTTTGTGCACTTGTGTAGGGGAAGTTTAGGCAGTGCTTACATATGATGTTTACGAGAATAGCACAACAAAGAAGGAAATAAAATTTTCATTAAAATAACACCAGCAAGGTGAGAAGAGTTGGTCAGAACATTGTAAACAATGGGAGGGAAAAGGCCATTACCTTGTAAAGTTCCTTGTACCTCCCCCTAACCTTACACTTTTTCCTTCTCACAGGTCTTTCCCTAAGCCTGGAGGCTATCAACAGACTTAGCTATATACACATATGCATATTCATATAAAAAAGAGAGCTCCATAGAGATGGGGAAATGCAGAGAGAGACTGTGGAACCGGGAGGGTTATGTAGATGGGTAATAAGGAAATTTGTTACATTCTTCATTCAGTTGTTACCTGGTGCAACTGCCAGAGATATTTTCAGCTCTCCCATGTAACAACTGGATATCTCATCTTGCTTAATGAATAACCTATACTGTACTTGCATACAGTACTCTCTTTAAATCTTTGCTGCATTCTGCAAACACTGCATGTCACTACTAAACAAAAAGGTGAAAGATTTTAGTAAGGCCTCGGTACAGAAACTGCCTGTTTAAAAATGTTAAATAAAAGCAAACAAACAAACAAAAATCCAAACTCAGATCATAGACACAAGTATCCAAACCTGAACTAAAAGACTTTGAAGCTGTATCTGTATGGTGTCTGAGAAAACGAAGGGAGCTTACAGAAAAAAAAAAAAAAAGATGGAGATCAACTTTTTGCATGGTCTGACAATGACAAGACAATGGGGAAATGCTTTGAACTAAAAGAGGGGATAGTCAGGTTAGAAAGAAATTCTTTACTCAGACAGTGGTGAGTCCCTGGCATAGCCGCCCAGGGAAGATGTGGGTGTCCCATCCCTGGAGGCATTCAAAGCCGGGTTGGACAGGACCCTAGACAACCTGATCTGGTGGGTAGCAACCCTGCCCATGGCAGCAGGTCGCAACTGGATGGGCTTACAAAGACCTTCCAAGACAATCATTCCGTGATTCTCAGAAAATACAAAGTAAACATGAGCTGGGTCACCACTTCGCTCAGAATAAGGCAATGCATGCAACTTTCTTGCCACAATTGGCGGCACAGTGCAGGGAGAACTATCAGTTTCAAAACCACCTTCTTCTCCAACACAACAGAAACAATCACTTCTAATACTAACAGCCATGTTACTCTTCCAATGAAGGCAGTTACATGAAAGAAATGAAAGTTCCTAAAAGAAAAACAATTGCCTTTGAGTTTACACCTGATTAATTCTTTGCAGAATTCACCAGAAATAGTGTATGAAACTAAATTTAACTCTTGAAACATAACTACACTTACTCCCTATTTTCATACTTCTATACCCTGGGTAGACGCAATAAAGCCTATCAAGAAGTTTAACTCCCAGCCCACATTTGCATCCATTGGTTGCCAATTCCTCAGCCCAAGCTATCTGAGAAAAACAAATGTTCAGATGTGCTGAGGGTCATGGTTTGGTGGAGAACTATTGGTGATAGGTCAATGGTTGGACTAAATGATCTTCAAAGTATTTTCCAACCTTGGCAATTCTATGATTCTATAACCGTTAGAGAGAAAGCCCGCTTTTTCCTTACCACACATACGCCACGTGAAAGAACTTTCCAAAAACATACTGCTAGCAGTTGTGTAGTCTCCCATTTGTTTTCAAACCGTTTTAAAAGATTTTAATACTGTCCCAAAAAACTGACCCCGAGGTTTTCAAAGGGGCAGACAAAAACACATGGCCTACAGTCATTCTCCAGTAAAAACAGATACCATTGTTTCCAATGTTGTTTCTTGCCTTCCTTGTTTGAATTTTCTGTTTTCTCGAATCATCAGACAAGAGCTGCATCATTTACCAGTTTCAGACCCTGCTTTGGTTTAAGAGAATCAAGTCAGACTCTGCATTAAGTTACAAAGAAAAATACGTTCTCAAGTTATCCAGTAAGCTATTCAGAAAGGCCTGATGTAATTTTATGATCACTGTAATGTTTCTGGGAAAAAAAGTGTCCTTGTTAGTGCTAATTCAGGCTCTATCAAACATTCAGTGAATGCAAGCCAGTACTGTTCTGTTTTACCCTGATATTGGCAATGTTGAGTAGAAAATCTGAAATATTTCTGGAGGGCTCCAGCAGCTACTGCTGACATGACGCAGACAACTGATTTACACTGCAGCATCTTTGTGCCACCACAGCATGCAATTTCAGAACTTTAACCATTAGCTACAACTGCCCTCCTGAGATGCTGCTGCTCTGAAAATACACGAGCATATATTAGGATTGCTTTTCTATGAAATTTTTGTTTGTTTCAAAGACAGCCGGTCACAAAAAGTCACAGTATCATACAGAGCGGTGCTCAGTATCTCTAATTACAGTTTTGCCAATCCTAATGCTGTACAAACTAAGAAACAGAAGTAAATATGGGTGCCCAAAGAAGGAATTAACATGTGAACATTTGGCAGCTTTTTTGTCTCTTGTTTGTAGTAAGAAAGGGAGAGTTATAAAGTAAATCTGTCAGCTGTCCACAAAGCAAACCTTGTTTTGCGAGTAATACAAAGATCACTTTTTAACAGTAATCAGAAAAGTTCAGTTTGGGTGGTTGCTCAAAACAACCGCAATGCTATTTTCAAAACTAACAGATATAACCTGAATCAAATTAAGAGTCAGAAATCACTAATTATTTTTCCGTAACTGTGGAAATAAAAGAAAAACTGCAGCAGCTGTGGAGCAAGATAAACAGCTTGAGAACCAAGGACACCCCTAGAAGAAGAAAGGACGGCTCACAGCTCTGATTGGATAAGTGCCTGCATGAATGATTGAAGAGCGTTTGTAGAATGCTCTGCTGACATGTAAAGGTGGATGGGAACGTTGTAGGGGCGGATGGGAAAGCTAGAAAACTTGTGAAGGTTTTCACAATCTGTAACTGATGTGAGAACTTGTAATAAACTATTTGGATCGCTCACATCTGAGTCCGTGCACCAAACGCTGCACATAACTAATGAATGAAATACTGATTTATGTATGGTGTTTATGAGATAATAATAATAATAAAAAATCTTAGTATAATAGTAAGCTGAATTCACCGAAAAGATCTGTTTAGCTTTCAGGAAGTTTGTTTTAAACTCACTCAAGTTCCTTCCTTCTTTCTTTAAGTCTCCTGGACTTGCAGACAGGATAGGACACAGGTAAGCTTAACTGTAGTAGAGATCACAGAACGCAACAATACAAAGCACAGACATTATCAAAATAATGAAATATATCCGTCAGCAGACTCAGTGAGCTCAAATTAAAACAGTACAAAAACCAATTCAATTTTCAAGAAGTCATCTAACTTTTATAGTACAGAGTGGAGGTGTTTTCTCAGCTGAATTTTTTACTATTTTAAATTTAGCTCATTTTGAAAGCTGTATTATTCAGTAGCAGAAACTGCTTTAATTTTCATAGGAGAGACAAGCTTGCAATAGTCATGAAAAAAACATACTCTGAGTTGAAGAAAATCAGAATGCCTCAAAAAACAGATCAGGCTTTCCAGCCCAGATAGCCTACTCCTGCTTCTAAGCCAGAATCCATGAACTCAATGGCATTTCAAATAGGCAAACTGCAACTCAACTATCTGAACCTTAGCCTTCAACATTTGTGTTTGCTTTGATCAGCAATGAAATGGTTACTTCTGCAATTTAAAACATTGTAATTTAGATTTACTCCAGCATTTTCTTGAAATGAAAAGCTTGAATACTTCACGGTGTTCTTAAATCTTTTGTTTCAGGCCGTCAGCTCCAGTGGATGTGACTGCACTGTTTCCACTTAAATCACATTTTAAGGATGTCCAGGCAAGCACACAAGGAACAGAAGGATTTTATATTTCATTGTTAAATAAAATTTTAGTTTTGATTAGAGGAGAGATTAAGAAAAAATCTGACAAGGAGTTAAGTTATAAGATAAATATATTTCCCATTGGGAAAAAACAACAAGGTAAACATTTTCATCAATTTTTCATAGGTCTACATTTTAGTTACCTTAAAACCTAAAAGAGTTCTCCTATGTAGACAATTTTTACAACCTCCTAAATAAATTAACTTAATAAACTACACTCAGTTTCCTAACAGTTTAGCCCACAGTACTGCCCAAGACTGGAAACGTTCTCACTGTGGTTTTGTTGTACTACTGATTTATTAGATATAACAACTGACACAAATGTTCAAAAAATTTATTGCCGAATGATGTCACTATGATTGTCACTTTTTCTGCCCTACCCGGCAGCATAGATTTAGTTTCCTTATTTTTTCCCTTCTTTTTCTTTTTGATTTCTTTGGGCAGGAGACAGACACCTCGCTAAGTAGTAAAAATAAAATTATCTCATGTTAATCAGAAAAAAATTCTCCCAAGACCACACTCTCAAGCAGGCTGAAGACAGATGGTGCCTATGTTCAGCATCATGTAACACCGACTAAATATGTGCCACTCAAATACATTTGAACAATGAACTCCATCTGCGTCTTAATTACTACAGCAAAACCATCCCCTGTAACTACAGTGATTCCACGATTTTGTAACTTCAAAAGATAAACTCTTAACTAAAAAAGGAGGTTACCCAGGACTAGCAATTGTGCAGTTACCAGAGAGTAACTCTAAAATACTGAAATATGAACAAAACTTCACAGCTGCCTGAAAATAATAATAATAAAGCGTATGTTAAAAAACAAACTCTCATTTACTCGTCAAAATACAAAAGCAGGTTTTGGGCTTATATTTTTCACAGAAGTACAGCAAACAGTGTTATGTTTAGGAAACACAACAACCCTATATTTATTGCCTGTTTCATTTTTGAAGCGCTCTCTAAAATCCACATTAAGCTTTTAAGTTACATTTGACAGTCTGATGTCACACAGACATGACAAAAAACACACATAAAAGACATAACCTATCCCTAACACAAAGAGCAATATTCACCCTAAGATGAAGAACAATATTAAATCATACTTGAAATGTAAAGCACAGACATCATGGAGCTCTGAAATAGTGAATAAAGCTAAGAAAAAGGTGTACGCTGGTGAGTTACAAAATCAATCCTATGTAACACTGATGAAGATTATGAAGCATGCACAATAACAGCAGTGGGTACTTCTGTACTCATACAGGTATCTGAGCAGCTGTTCTATGTAAGGAGACTAATTTGCAAGCATTACCAAATTCTATTCCTAGTGCATCTGTGACATTAAGAAGTAGCTAATTCACTCTGCAGAGTGGGAACTGAAGCAGGAGTCCCCCGCAAGCCATCCTGGGACCAAGCCAAGAACTAAAATCAATTCCACATGCACCAAACTGCTATTCATAACCCACCGTCATAACTGATTCTTGTAAAGTCACAGGGTCCTCAATAAAACTCAGAGCGAGAATATGCCGTAATTAGGACTGGACACTTCTAGAAGCTTATATGAGAGCTAAGAATGACAGGTATATATCTTCCCATTACAATATCACACTTTAATTACAGGAGTACAAAAACAGTATTTATTGTTCATGATTTTTATTTGCTAACTCCTACTACTGTTGGGTTACCATACCAAGTAAAATAAAAAGCACATTGTGTTCTTAATACCTTGAAAGAGTATAGATCATGAAAGCTCTTTAGGTCTCATGACCAAGAATGGCATCAAAATTTCAGTTTTTTTAAGCTGATGAAAGAAATAAGTTTTGTATCATATCAAACTTGAGACTTCCCCCAGGAAAGGTACAAAACTGCGTATGGTTGCCTTCTCAGTAGGAGAGAAGCAGGTTTAATTCCATTTCCAACACAAATGTAATGGCCTTACACCTCTCACCTCTCAGGATAATGTTTTTCTTTTGACATGAGCATATGTAAAACCAGACATTCCCTCCCTGAGATTTCTGGCAATCATGAGTTAGTGTCTACCATCTGACCCTGCACCTTGTTTTAGAATCAAGGGCACGCTTAGTCAATTTGGACTCCCTCTTGCTATTCTTAAAAGAATGGTTTGAGAATGGTAGATGATCTTCAGACCAAAGAGGGATCTGAATCAGCCTTCTCCCCCCTTGGTGAGTCAGTTAAGATGGTAGCCAAATAAAAAGAAGAAAAATATTATTAGCAGTATTGAAAATCTGTATCGATATAACTTCCTACCCAACTGAATTCACAACTTATTCATTTTACAGGATTACTTAGTAATTTCAACTTCATGAAAAGCCCTGCCCTCCTTGTGCTTTAAATCACCCTCACGTCCATCAGGACTGAAGCAGCAAGCTGCCAGCCAGGGGAGAACTGGCATTCAGGAGTCACTTTGTCACCACTGCTCTCAGGAAAGGTATAGCACACACCTGTTCCCAAAAAGCAAAGGGAGGAATGGCTTACAACTGAACTGAGCACTTCACAAGTACTAGGTTAGGATACTCTAGGGAAACCTCAAGGAAACTCCATATTGTTGCATTCCTTCTCTTAGCATAAAGCTCTATTTAAACACCGAGTCACCACCATACTGAAGCTGTACACTACTTTCCTGATTAAGGTGGCATGATCCTTTCCTGCCCTCCAAAATTATGTGACACTTCCCTATGGAAAATTTATTCTGTCCAGCACTGCAGAACAAACTAGAACCCTCTTTTCACAGATGCCTTACCGATAAAGCAAAAGCCTCCAAAGCCTTCACTTATGTTCAATTTTTAATTAAAAAAGTAACTAAAATAAAAGCAACTGGAAGTAACATAGTGCTGATAACAGAAATCTGATCGCACTCCTACATTAGCCTTACAGCATTACTTCTGTGTAGCTGAAGCATTTAAAGAGAATGATTGACTTAACTTTCAACACTGCACTCAAGCTTCTTTCAGGTGTCCATAAGGACAAAGGGTAAAAGACTCCCTACATACTGTAATGTAAAAAGATACACCAGACTGATAAATTAACTGCTGTACTTGCTCAGTAATTAAGGAAGAGAGACACTGCTATCTTGCAGAGATATACAATTGCTTCATCTCTACAGAAATCTAGGAGGTTTTGGAATTACAGTACCTTTCTGATTCCCACACTTTTCCATTGTAAATCACTTACAGATTTGTGCTCTGAGAAACACGTATCAAATTCATACTCAATTTAAACTACGCAGCTTCCACTAAAGTGAATATAATTTATTTGCAAGCACAGTGCTTATAGCACCCCCAATGGAAATCTCCTTTCTCTGATATAAATTTTAATGCACTGAAAAAAATGGCAGTGATTTAAAAAAAAAAAAGAACATAAAGCTCACCTTCAACCTCTTTGAGGTAATACATGATGCTACTACAGAAACAGAGGTACCTAATTGAATGATAAATTAATCTTTCTGTTATGAGTACAGCACTACTTATGTTCTAAGGTAATAACCAAAGGACTGAGAGTGAAAAAGCAGAACAATTGTCTGGCTTCATCTCTAACTCCCATTAAGATCACAAAACCATCAGTAAGGCAACTTGGGAAGCGAAGAGGGGAAGGCTGGTAAATCATAACAAAAACAAACCCCATGGACATCCAAAATGAAACCCTACAAGAAACACTGAACTCCTACTTCCCCCTCATGTAGAACAGGCTGAACAGCGTCAAATGATTCTTTCACTTTTTGAAGAAGTTCTCCAAAATTAGGTGCTGTAGTTACGACAGTGTAGATCCAATACACTCAGGATAATGCAAGCTCCAAAGAACGCTACAACAGTTTCCTCAGGATGCTATTACAGTTGTTCTATATTCATCTTAATACTTCAAGAATGATCACCTTAATTACTCACCACTACAAAGTTATCATATTTAGAGTACATGATAATAATCCCAATGCCAAAAGATACAGTTTTAGAACACGAGTATGTAATTTTGGAGATAAATACACCAGTGGAATGAAAACAGATTAACAGTCAGTATATACTAGAAGTATGTATAAAGACCCCAAAACTTCTGGAATCCATTTAAAGAAGTTTGAACTACCAGATCCACTTCTTTTATCCTCATTTTGTTACACCCATGAAGACGTAAGTGCATGCATGGTTTCAGGCTAAAGAAAGGAATTTAAGTTAAAATACGAAGTTAAGAAAATTACTCAGATCATTCCTCATTTTCATAGGGCTACAGAGGGAAAATACCACATCTCAAGAGCACAGCAGAAAAGTTTTCACGGAGATTTTTGGAATAATACAATACAAAACATACACAGGAGTTGCATATGGATTTTTCCTCCTCTGTAGTCTTCCTGACTACAGGGTCCAATCTTCTTAAATCACATGCATTTATCTCTAAGAAATTTATTTTGATAAGACTAAAATGCAACGCACATCCTGCCTGCAAACAGGACTTAGCCAGAACAGGACACAATGTGTCTCATTTTTGTCAGTATGCAAGCTGCAAATCTTTTGTCTCCATGTTCCACACATACATGTACAAACAAGGTCTTATGAGACAGAAGGCAGTTGAGGAAATATCACAGACTGATTCTCAAAGACTACATGTTTCCCTCATTATGATTAATTTCTGCAGGAAAAAAAGAAAAGCAGATGCTGCATTCTTTGAAGACAAAAATAAGGAAAACACCTTAAAAGCTCTGTCTCTTCAGCTCTTGAATCCACCTGCTGTGGTCTGGCCTTCACAGGCACTGTGGTCAGGCCCTGGGACAGCACAGCTCTGGGCCTGTGCCTGCAGATCAGAGCCCTCACCAGGTAACAGGATGGAAGGGAAGGTGAGAAGATGGCAGGGTACAACACATAGGGAGTACCTAATCAGGGTACAAACTTGCCTGCCACTGACACACAGCCAGCCCTTTTAACCCACAGACTCTCAATTTTTTCCCCCACTTATCCTTAGACCACCACATTCCACCACATTTCACACCTCTGATTCTGCCCCTACCAATCCCATAAGCAGTCTCACACAACCACAAAAGGCACTTCCATGGCATCCAGTACCCCATACTCCCTGGCAGTCTCCCTGCATTCTGAAAGGCACTGACTTTCACAGCTGGGCACTGAGTTGACAGTCCTAGGAGGGGCCCCAGACTGGGCATGTCTGTCTTCCCAGCCCTCACTACAGGGTGACCCTGCCACCTTCTCCTGCCCTTGTGCTCATCGGGCATTTTGGAGACTGCCATCTGATGGCTTCTGCAGTGGCCTGGGCACAGCCAGGGCTAGCTGCTGCTTGGGTCTCTCCTGCCATTGCCTCTCTGCTCCTTTGCTGCTCTGCAGACTAGCTTTATCATATAACCTAATGGACTTTTGTCAGGCAGATAAGATTAATACTGAAGTTAATGCTGCTGCAGCAGTCTTCTATGCTGCCCT
>PPHD01011737.1:0-18588 GCA_002909625.1 Bambusicola thoracicus
AAAAACTTCTTCCTTATATCCAATCTAAACTTCCTTTCTTTTAGTTTGAAACAATCTCCCCTCATCCTGTCACAACAGACCCTGCTAGAGAATCATAGAATGGCTTGGGCTGAAAGGGACCTCCACGATTACCAAGCTCCAACCCCCCTGCCACAGGAAGGGCCACCAACTTCCATATCTAATACTAGACCAGGCTGCCCAGGGCCCCATCCAACCTGGCCTTGAACACCTCCAGGGATGAGGCATCCACAACCTCTCTGGGCAGCCTGTGCCAGCACCTCACCACTCTTGGTTAAAAAACTTCCCCCTGATATCCAGCCTAAATCTTTCCTCCCTCAACTTAAAGATCACTTCCCCTTGTCCTGTCATTATCTACCCTTGTAAAGAGGTGAGAATCTGTCTCCTTCCTTCTTACAGCCCTCTCCCCCTTTAGATACTGAAAAGCTACTGCTGTCAGGTCTCTTCAGAGCCTTCTTTTCTCCAGGCTGCAGAGCCCCAGCTCTCAGCCTGTCCTCTTAGGAGGGATGTTCCATCCAGGAACATAGAGCACGGTCAGGGCATATAGTGAAGGCAGTATGTCGTTCCAGCAAGAAGCGTCCACTAGAAGTAGTCATATAATTTACCTATTTTACACCAGAACTATTAATGTCTTTTATAGCCTATTAGTAATAATCAGGATCTGTAAATTAACTCCAAAGTTTTATACTAGTTACTGTGTATTGTAGATCCAATAGCTTGAGCACAAAGGCAGTTTATTTCTGCTTTTTTTTCCTCTGAGATGCTCTAACTACTGGAGCTTTTAGCTGGGATATGAACGTGAGATTGTAATGAACAAATGTATTTAATATAGCCATTTTAATAGCTTTTTCAGTGAATTCAAGCTTTCCACTACAGTACAATGGGAGCTTGTTTCCCTCCTTTAAATGCAGTCAAACCATACCTACAGTAATGATGATGTAAGTTGAGGTTTCTTTACACCATAGCTATATTAAGGAAATTTTTTTAAAGCATGATCTGCTCCAAAGCTTTCAGTCCCAAAGCTCTGTCCTGCCAGCTATGCTGGATGAAACACCATTCATCTCACTTTACTGCTTGCTCAGCTAAAGGAAAACGTGGATTCTTTATGATGTGTGGGGGAGAGCAGCAGCAATGCTAAGGGATGCTGAAGATGAAGCATATGCATTGGCAGGAGAGATCGTAATGCTGAATGTTAGGTAGCTGACAGCATCACACTGTCATTGCATGTGTCAGTTTTTATTGGCTTGGAGCTTTATTTCATTTCATGGCAGTCCTAAAGCTGCATTACTCCAAAGAGATGAGCTCATTCTTTTTGCAGACAAGCTTTTGCTTTCCTAGTCAGTTTTAATTATAAGTGTATTCTTGATACAGTAACATCAGAGTTTTCTGAGGGGGACTGAATCTTTGTTATCATCACTTGATTTTTGTGGAGCTTGTGGGGGAATTTTTGTAGTGATTGGTACTTAGAGAGCACCTTTAAAGAGAAACTACCCCACTTCTATAGAAACTACCCCACTTCTATATTTTTATCGAGGTTAAGTGCTGTTTTCTGCAGCATGCTCAGTATTGTCACTGTAATTAAGATTATTGAAAGAAATCAGCTCTAAAAAAAAGCACCTGCTGTCCGACCTCAATGAACAAAAAGTGAAGCAGCTGTTCAGTAACTGAAAGAAATTAGGTATATATGTATTTTTTTGCAGGTTCATGCCATCTTTTGGCTAATGTTAATTGATTTCCCAGTGGTTGGAATATGCTTTTTGAGAGAAATTGACTCTCATCCGTGCTAAACGAATTGAATGCTGGGTGTTTTATGTGAAGGTAGATAACTTACTGAACTTCATGTATGATGTGGTAGCTGAGGAGAGAGAGCTTCACAGGAGGCCAGCTGGAGGTGAGAGCTGTACCTTAGCTTGCACAGCTCAAGAAACATCAAGGTCTCTGGAGGTACTAAGCACAAGCTGTGCAACTTTGCTTTTATGTTAGCCAAGTTGCCAAGGGAGCATTTCTTTTATTGGAGCTGATTGTAGTGACCACTCATTTTATGAGGGACCTTTCTCTTTGTGTTCTAGCTCATGGTTTTAAAATCAACTATTTGCTAGGCCCAGAGAGTGGTGGTAAAC
Organism: Bambusicola thoracicus; assembly: GCA_002909625.1. NCBI lineage: Eukaryota > Metazoa > Chordata > Aves > Galliformes > Phasianidae > Bambusicola > Bambusicola thoracicus. The sequence continues at coordinate 2,139 of PPHD01011737.1, forward strand.
GGAGTCACATCCAGCTGGTGATCAGTCACAAGTGGTGTTCCTCAGGAGTCAATACTGGGGCCTGTCCTGTTCAATACTTTTTATTGATGACCTGGATGAGGGCATTGAGTGCACCCTCAGTAAGTCTGCAGATGACACACAGGTGTGGAAGAAGTGTCGATCTGCTTGGGGCTAGGAAGACCCTACACAGCGAGCGGGACAGGCTGGATAGCTGGGCTGCAGCCAATTTGGTGAAGTTCAACAAGCTCAAGTGCTGGGTTCTGCACTTTGGTCACAACAACCCCAGGCAATACCACAGGCTCTGGGCAGAGTGGCTGGAAGACTGTGTAGAGGAAACAGTCCTGGGGATATTGGTTGATGCTCAGCTGGACGTGAGCCAGCACTGTGCTCAGGTGGCCAAGAAGGCCAACGGCATCCTGGCTAGTATCAGAAGTAGCATTGCCAGCAGGAGCAGGGTGGTGGTCATCCCTCTGTATTTAGCACTAGTGAGTACTGTGTTCGGTTTTGAGCCTGTCAAGAAAGACACTGAGGCCCTGGAGTTTGTCCAGAGAAGGATGATGAAGCTGGTGAGGGCTCTGGAGCGCAGGCCTTATGAAGAGCAGCTGAGGGAGCTGGGGTTGTTCAATCTGGAGAAGAGGAGGCTCAGGGCTGACCTTATTGCTCTCTGCAACAACCTGAAAGGAGGTTGTGGCAAGGCAGTAGTCAGCCTCTTCTCCCATGTAACTAGCAATGGGACTAGAGTAAGTGGCCAGGGGAGATTCAGGTTGGACGTTAGGAAATGTTTCTCTGAGAGAGTGGTGAGACACAGGATTAGGCTGCCCAGAGAGGTGGTGGAGTCACCATCCCTGGAGGTGTTCAAGAAACATCTAGATGTTGTACTGAGAGATGTGGTTTAGTGGGAAATATTGGTGATATGTGGACAGTTGGACTGGATGTATGGATGATCTTAGAGGTCTTTTCCAGCTTTGGTGATTCTGTGATTTAAAAAGTTTTATTTTTCTGGGTCTGCAGCACCTCCTTAATGGAAGAGTACTGTGCAGTAGTTTTGTTTCCTTCCTGTCCTCCATCACAGCAGGGACTGACAAATGAATATATGGGAGGACTGTAGTTTCAGAGAAGTTCTTTCTCATGACTTGTAAGTTATCTTTGGTTAGATTTATGTAGCTATATTCAAGCTTCAGGGTATGAAATGCCTTCTGGGGAAGACCACGAACTCTGAAACTCATGCCAGTGCCTTCCTGAAGGTGACACAGAAACCGAGAGCAGTGCAGTGAGGGTTGTTCCACACACGACCCTGTGCTGTGATGCCAGATGTGGTTGCTGAGCTGGGAGTGGTTTGTTTCTTGCAGAGCTTGCCTGCCCCAAATTCCTGACCGGTCCCCTTTGTTGTGTGAGAACTGACTGCGATGCTCCTCCTCGCTGTCTTTACAAGGATCGAGAGACAGAGAAGGTAGGCAGCGATGGCAGAGGGATGAGGCAGGAGTGCCTGTTGTCTGTAGATAAGCTGAAAAGCTAGCTGGGTTTGAAGCCCCCTAGAATGGGTGGAGGGCTAGGGATTTTAGTGTGAGGTGAAGGGAGAGGAACGGATGGGTAGGAGATGTTAGTGTGTGCCTGGTGCTGCATGTGCTCTGACATAGGCTGAAACTCATGGTATGACTGCTGTTGTGGAGGAATATGTGAACTGGGCATGTGCAAATTTGTGTCTGGTGCACATGTTAGAGAGGAGAAAAGCACGACTGAAACCATTTGGAGAGCTGCCGATCAATTGCAGTCTGTGAATGTGGGAGCTGTTCTTCATATAGGCAGCATAAACCATCAGAGATAATACTGAGCACATTTTCCATATTATTTACTTTGCCAGATAACCAAACAATTTGGGACCTAATCGTCTAAGAATTACTGCTTTAACCACACTGTGCCGTCTGTGTGTGATGAAAAGCTTTTAAAAAGCTCTAACTCTAGAATGAATTTAGAATGTATTGCAAAAAACGATCTACTGTAAACTTCTGCATTTTGACAGTAGGGTAGGACATCCCATGAGAGAAAGGCAAAGTAAGGGTGCCGTGTTCTAAGTACTCACAGATGATAGGCGGTCGTGGTCATATTTCAATGCCTTCTGTATCATCTGCAGCTGTTCTTACAGGTTCAACGGGAAGAATTCTTTCCTGAGCTGTTCTTTTGCTAGAATGGCTGTGCTGTATTCACATGAAATGCAGTTTTGGATTCCTGCAGGAGATGGTCAGAGAACAAAATGGAGACTCTGGTTGGTGGAAGTCAGTTTCCCAGGCTGGTTATGTTATTTCAGCATTTCCTTTGGGTAGCTCATACGCACGCTTTTCAAACCAGCTTCTCCAGTTGTTTCTCAATGGGGAGCCTGATCCTGCTAACTCTTTTCCCCCACGATTAGTTTTTGATACGTGATCCTGCAATACGATACAAGGCAGCAGGAGCGTGTCTTTCTCTCAGATATTCCACACGTTTCAAGTTGCAGTTTTTAAGTGATGTTAGAAAATCCGCACGGTCTTCTGTCCTAATGGTTTCCCCCTGCTAAGGACAGTGCTGCTCAAGTGGAGGCGTAGAAGGTTTCATGTGCTTTTGGGAGCGACATTCTGCACTTGAAATGGTGCAATCTCATTTGTAAGACAGGGATAAGACGTCTAGCCACTTTATAAGGAGCAGAAGAGCTGACTTGTACAGTTATTTAAGTAGACATATTTCCTTGCTTTCATTGCCTTTTTGTAAAGGTAAATAAAGTCTACACAAGAATCTAACCTGAAAACTCCAGTAAAAATAAATGATTCTGTGCATTTATAGGCAAGCCTGTATGAAATACAAACATGTTTGAAAATAACAGTGCTGGGGTGGGTAAACACCGGTGGTCCTGGCCATCCTGCTGCTTAACTTATAATAATTACTGCTCTGCATTTGAAGAACAAATGTCAATGTTGCCAAACTCCACCTTTTTCCTGCCCTGTCTGTATGTGGGAGAGCCTTTATAAGAATTTATTTCCTGTTTCCCAGACGAGGGAGGGGAAAAAAATGTTTTTCCTCCTTGTTCTGAAAAACAAAAGCCAGGCGGTGATTGCATACCCACATCAGCTGCTCCTGGGGCAGCCTGAAAGCGAGTGTGCAAACAGCTGAGGGCTGCAGCCAGTTCCTGACTTCAGCCTTTGCCAAAGTGATACATGATCTGTCTCATGGGGATCTTACCCTGTGAGTTTTCTGCGAGAGAAGCGGTACAAAAGGTGATTAAAAAGGAGCTGGACGTATCGTTTTATTATGACGCTTTGACATAATCTCTGAAGTATAAAAGAATTCATAAAATGCCTTCCCACTTCTTTCTTTTTGCAGAACATCATCCCGTGTTTGCAGTTTCATGGATTGTTTTGGTCAGAGATTGTTAAGCTTTGAAGATGTGAGTGCTGAGAGGCACAGAGGAGACAGTTGTGAGGAGGAGCAGAGCGTGTCGTAGCCTTTTCTAAGTGCAGGGTAATCCATTGGCAGCAGCAATGAAGCGTGCAGGAAGGGACTAGAGCAGAATGACTTTTCTTCTGACTTGGAGGGTTAGCTGTCTCATCTCTATTCTTGTAAAGAAAACCATTTACTGTCTGTGGAAGAATTTTGCAGGCATTAAAGCAATACAGAGAAACGGTAGCATCACAATGCCCAGGTGTGTTTTTGCCTATAGAGTATTGCATCACTGGCTGTTAGAGATAGTTATGAGTTGGTGACAGCTCTCCTGAAAGTTGCTCAAAGACTAAAAGTAAGGTTAGTCCCTTCTCCTGTAAGCATGTGTTGAAGTACAGCAGTGTCATTTCAACATAGGTCTATTTGTATCAGAGGATTTAAAGTTTATAAACAAATTGTTTCTTTATGAGTATAGTTTGTATCACCCTTAGGACAGTAATTCCCTGTTCACCCAAGATAGATACTTCAGGCTTCATACGTGCCAAGCTTCAGACAGAAAGAAAATCAAGCCTGAGCGTTGTTATCACTTGGAGTGCTCTTTCATTTGCTGACTTGGAGCAAGAGCGGTGCTTCTCATCAGAGAGCTGCAATGCTGGGAGCAGATCAGTGCTAGCTGGCCTGCCATGCTTCCCCAGCTGTTCTGATGCTGGAGCATGCTGAGCAGCTCCTCTTGGATTGCCTCCCTCAGTTCCAGTCTCCTATTACTCCAACTGTTTTCTTGTGTTTGGGGACAGTTTGACTACACAATATCCTTGCAGCATGGAATGATGGATATCAAGAAGCTATGTGTAATTTTTCCCTCTTGAGTCTTATCACTCTCGTTTATGGGAACTGATATAGTGATGCATGTTGAGAATTGCCTTTTGTTTGCAAGCGCATGTGAAGCTATTAGCATAAGCATGCGGTTGGACGCTATAGCAGCAAACCTCCGCTGACAGGGGACTGTCTCTGGGCTGTTTCTGCTGTTTCTCCAACATAGCCAGTGACAGTGAGCTGGTTCACGTGGTTAAACTAGCAGGAAATCAATGGTATGAAGACGTATCCAGTTGATGTGAGCAGTAAATGGGAAGCAGTGTTCCTCTACCAAAAGACGCTTCACTGAGTTTCAGAAGATCCTAATGAACATTTTGCTTTGATAGACTACTGCAGTACACCTGAAATAGATCACTGACCTTTCTTTATTGACCACATAAGGACTATTTAAATATTAGTTTACTCTAACTGGATTTTTAGGGATTTGTGTTCAGAAGTTTTACGAAGTGTCTGAATGTCGGCCTAGATTGGCTTCTCGGTATCCATTCAGACAATTTGTGAACAACTACGCAGCTTTTGGATTCTCCAATGTTTATGTTGCACAGAGCAGATGTTAGTTGCTTTCATCATGATGCAAGGCTGTTTCTGAAAGGTTACACAAGTAGAAAAAATGCCAAGCTGCTGATCTGTTTCTCACTGCCAATCTGTTTTTCCTAATCAACAATCTGCTAGGAGAGGTTGTGGTACAAGAGCAGATGCACACTGTACAGGAGGACAATCTGGTTTCCTTTGTTGCATGGTGGGAGAGCAGGGCCTTTCAAGTTCTGTTGGCAGTGATTATCTGGAGTGGAAATGAGACAGTAAACGAAGCCCTAAAGTGGGGAAACGGCAGCTTTTGCTATGGGAGAGCTATCAAGGGTTAAAGCTAGGAAACTTGTACAAGCTCTGACTTGCATAACGGCAATCTATTACACCTTTTGTTTCTCGTCCATCAAGTAAGCCAACAAACCTTGAAGCACATGGCGTGTGTTTCTGGTGAGGGTGGGCAATGTTCTTTAGCAAGTTCAGGAATGGACATGTTTTCAAAGTAGTACTGTTCAAGTGAGACAAGGACAGTACTGAGGGATGAGGGGCACAATGTGTGTTGGTTTGTTCTTCACTGCTGTTGGAGTGCTCCCTTGTAAAGGATGTGAGAATGCGTTTGCTCGGTGAGCCTGAGGAAGGGGCAGGGAGAGAGCAGGCAGCAAAGCTGGACTGAGCAGCTTTCAGTGCTAATGGCCATATTAACAGATGATAAGGCACACTCAAGTTTTAGGCCAGATCATCTTCCCCTTTCCGTTCTACAGGGTCCCTCAGGTCAGATAGTCTGGCTTGAATCGATACCGCTTTTGCTCAAGGGTATTCAAGGATTACCGTGGAAGCAAGCAGTGGTAAAGAGGTAATTTTATGTGGAGGAGGGCATAACACATCACCGTGTGCTCTGTTTGTTTCTTACAACCTAATTTTGAATGATCACACTGCAGCCTTTTCCCCACACCTTTATGATTATGAATGAGAAAGTGAAGAAAGTGGATTACAGAAAAAGCAGTTCATTTTCTTGAGTCTTTTAATCAAAGGTAGAGCAACCTGTGTGGGATGACATGGTCTTAATTACTGCTAACCTTATTAAATATTTAGAAGGCAAGGGAGACCTCACATTTATAGCTCTTCTGTCCGGAAAATGAAAGTAAATTGATGGTGTTATAGGTGTGTCTTTCCGTATTCTAGAGAGTACTGGTGTTTTTCCCAGTGCCCTGGGATGTAAGTATCCTCTGGATTTGTCAATGTTAGGAACTTACGTGTTTTAATTTTGTAGCAGTATTTAATGAAGCAGTATCTCTTTAATCTGTTGGGGAATGAGGACCCAGATAAGGTTCTGTGTGGTTGTGCATCCCTCTTAAAATCTAAATAATATCTCCAAATCTTTTGATCAGGTATGCTTACCCTGTCTTGAGCAGGCGCTTGGATCCCTTCTGTATAAGAAAGATGGAAAAGAGCTGTGGTATTTAAAAACTGGAAGAAAATTTCTAATATGAGGCATAAGGAGGATATCAAGAGATGAATATGGTATCTAGCTGATAAAGTTAATTAAAAAAAAAGGAGGAAGTGATAATCTCACAGAGTAACAAATGTAACTGGAAACGTAAATGGATGGGTAAGCTAGGAGGTTTCAAATATTCAAAGACTGTGCATTTTAACAATGGATGTGATCAGCTATTAAAATGAATCTCTGAATATTGCTTTTTTCATCCTTGTCAGATGTACCACTTAAAAGCAGATGCCTTTCTGGAAGGTTTGCTCTAGTTAATGAATCCTTAGGTTCGCTCCAGGGATAATGAAATGGAAGGCAGACAAGAACTGGAGGTTTCTTCCTGTGGCCCCAAAGCCTACCAAGCTGGTTATCATGGCGTGCTGGCACGTAGTGTATCCAAGCGCTTTGCCTCTGGAGGCTGCTTCTGTGACTCACTCGGAATTGTCCCTACTTCCCCCTGGGCCCCTGAAATGTGTTACGGAGATGTTCTGTCCGGGGCAGCTGCCTCATCTCTGCTGCTATCTTCTGTGGATTCCCAGGCAGGAGGTAGGTGGCTACGTCTTCCCCTTCACGTGCTGTGTGTTGTTTGTGCAATCCCAGTAAAGCAGGCTCTTCTGGGAAGTGTCAGGTAAGTAGTGTGGTGAAAAGCCCAATGTACCACCATAGGAAATGCGTGACTCATCCAGGGCGTTACCTGCGTGCTTTTTGTCTGTGCTCCAGATGTCTTCTGGCGTTTGGTTGGGGTGTGAAGAAGACTTCTGAGTGTACACCTGCACTGGAAGAGAGTCAAGTGTGTAGTTATGGGCAAAATAGATGTTTTTGTTTTGTTTTAACCAGTACAGTTTGCTTCACTTGGACAACTCAGAGGAATGGGTGAAGGGTGGATTTTAAAATCAGTATGCAAAGTGCAGATTTCATAGGAAATGCAGTGCCTCAGAGTGTCAAAGAGTGGCAGCCACTCTTTGCTCATGTGCTGTATTTGTATAGTCAGAATGTCTTCTTGGATCAAAAAAAGCATGTTTGCATTGTGAAATAATGAGAACAAGCTACAAAAACCATAGTGGGGAAACAACTATTTAGTTTGTCTACGAGGTTGAAAGAGATGAAGTCAACACCAGGAAGGGGTGTGCAGTCCTGGCTGTAGCTACCTGATAGATCTCATCTCTGTTTAAGTTCTGAGATGTGAACGGTATTGCATGTTTTGACTGCCTTTAAAAACATTGGCCCCTAACAAGCCATTATTATTGGAGACAAAGCAATAATCATATGAGGCAAAATACAAAAGGAGCTGTGTTATCAGCATGTTGCTACAACTGAATCCGTGCCAGTTTATTCTTTCCTTAGCTGGCTGTCTGAAAGGTGATATTTTATCTGAGGAGATTGGTTCCTGGAGGACTTAATGAATCCTCAAATGGTGTGAAGCAGTGTCTTGTCCTGCATCTTTTGGTGTTAGAAGCTATAACCATCTCTGTTCAGCAGTCCCTTCCCTGTACCTTCTGTTCTGTTCTTGGCAGAGCAGTCTCCAGCACCGAGCATATTTGAGAGGCCTGGGGTTAGGGGCTCGGGTGTCCAGCACTGTTAAGCTGATGTACAGCAGAGCTTCACTGATCTGTGGTATTTTTTCTGTTTCTATACTGTATTTTGGCATGCATCCAAGTTTTGAATGGATGCGAATATAGGCTCTAGTTAGATGGCCTCTTACTAGCTTCTTTATAAACTTGGTCATGTCTAAAGGCAAGCAAGAAGATATTTTGTGCAAGAACTGCTGGTTTAGCAGGTGTATGGGTAGAGCACTGCTAGCAGTGTAGATGTGGGCAGCCTCCAAGTATGCATACGAAAGCTTGCATATGCAGAAAAAGCAAAGCTTAATTGATGGAATAAAATAACTTTATTACTTCCAAAGCAGCAGTAGCAACATGTTTGGAGTGTTTTCTGGTTGAAAGCCACAGCTATAATTTCTTTGATAAAAGAGGGTTCTTTTTAAAACGTGAATTCAGTTGGCCATGCGTTTGTTGTATCGGTGTAGAACGTGCATTGCAAAGCAAGGTGGGATTTTTCTTCTGTCCTGTAGAGCCAATGTACCTTGTTGTCATCCCTGGCCTTTTGAGGAAGGTGCATCATGTTAGTTGTGATTTTCAGATAGGTTAAGATCCTTAGTTTAACATGGAACTTGAACTCACAGATAAGTTCTTTCAGAGCAGCTCGGTTTTATGTACATATCTGTCAGCCTGGTTGGATTGGGAAGGCTGGAACTGCATCTTTAACTGCATTTGTGTACTTGTTTAGATTTAATGCTGAACACGTAGGAGAGCAATAGCAAGCATAGTTCATATTGCGTATTTTGCCATCCTCTAGCCAAAGAATTGAAAAACTGAATTTTGAAGTATTGTCAAAAGCTTGGCTATGGAGTGCAAATCTACACCAGAGTTAGCTTCTGGATTGCTCTGGGTGCTGGATTGCTTGCTGTCTGTCCTGTGTTGTCTTTTAACGTGCTGCTGCTCAGGTGTGCTTACCCCGAGCTGGCTGCCTGATAGAGGTGTGTGCAAGGAAAGTGGTACGGGACTGCATCTGTTTAGTAGAATTCTGCATGTTTCAGACTGCCAAGCAACACGTGGAAGAGCTTGCAAAATTTAGATGATATCTTCAGAAATCCATTACGTTTTGTTCCCAGTGCCTTTGGTTAACTTGTACAAAGTGGAAACCTATTGTACATTTCTTGTCAGGCGTGCAGCTACCCATTTCATGCAAGGAGAAACTCCAGGGCAGTCCCCTTTTCAGCTGAATGCACATCTAGAAGTGAATTATTTTTCTGAAGCTGTAAGGATGTTTTGGAATTGCTGGCAGTTTTACTCCTGCTTTTCGCCTTACAGAAAGCTGAGGTAATGGTGGTAAAGAGAGGGGAAGAAGAAATGCTAAGAAAGCTGGTACGGAAAGCTCAATATGCGTTTAAACATGCTAACAAAAACAAAGCTACTGAAATAGAAAGATAACTGTTCCTTTCCTGAAGTAAAACCAGTGAAAAGATTGATGGTGCCGCCCATACGCGGGTGTGTGCGTGTTTATGTCATGTGGGAAACATTTTCTACAAAACTAAGAATAGTGGCTGAATGTTTGTCTGCTTAGCATCATCCCGGCGATGATGCAATTCTCAGCAAGACATACTATAATGGTACAGAGAAGTTGCTATTTGCATAGAGGAACACTATGTTTTTTCCCCTAGTTTCAAGTCATTTTTAGAGCCAAATGTCAGAACAGGTTCACATACTGTACTGGAGCGTATTTGTCTGCTGCGTGTAACACACCTTCAATGCGCTGAAACGGCTCGAGGTGCAGGATGAATAGGATGAATACACTTTCACCTCCCCTGTAAGGAACCTAGAAAAGTACTGAAATACTTCAGGTAATGTGTATCGCTTGATTGTGGATAAAATTCACAAGCATTTCTTGCTGCCCCAGAGGAGGACTTGAATATCATCTTCGACAGCTCAGAGGAATTACTGAATGTTTGAACAAGATTGGAGTTCTCCTTCCCTTCTGCTATTGCAGAGTCACAGAATCACAGAATGGCCTGGGTTGGAAGGGACCTCAAGGATCATGAATCTCCAAACCCCCTGCAGGGCAGGGCCACCAACCATCTCATTTACTAGACCAGGTTGCCCAGGGCCTCATCCAACGTGGCCTTGAACACCTCCAGGGACGGGGCATCTGAGTCCTTCTTTCTTTTGTCACTTGTCTGCCCGTGCATCCTAGCAGTAATGCTTCCATTTCAGGGCCTTTTTCTAGTTAAAAGTAATTTTCATCAGATATAAAAAAGAAAAAGCACAAAGAAAGCCATATACAAAAAGCCCAAGCATATGGAGTTGTATCCCTTAGGAGCTGAATAGGAACTACAGTATGTGATGTTATCGCTCATTTATAATTTGGAAGATACTTCTCTCATAAGTAGACAGTCTCGTGTCCTCTCTAAGTTTCCAGGAGGACTTTCTTAACTAAGGATGTTTTGATCCAAAAAAGGAAATTTCTGATGGTTTGAAATAATACAGTGTCCTCAACTGCTTGAATTGTTTTTGTATGGAGAAGTGATTTTTTTCCCCCCAATATATCTTACCTTTTTTGGATGTTCTTTGATATACCACTAGCATGATCTCACTCGGTGGCAGGCTTCACTTGCTCTTGGAGAAATGTTTGGAGATGAGTGTAATACAAAAACAATGATCCCACCAAAACTTGCTCTTTAATCCACCAGTTCCTTATTGAACCCGTGAGCTTCCAGCATACAGTAGTGTGGTGCCTAAACAGTAACCTTGGCCTTCAGGTGTGTTATCCTGCGACTCTAAGACTGCCCTGAATTTCCAGAAGGGTTTTATATCAACTTAATCTGCTCACGGTATCTTTTGTGAAGTGCTTGAGGTTTTATACCAGCTTGTCACCTGCTTCAGGAACCTGAACTACTGCAGGTTTTCAGTTGAGTGCTTCATGGTGTTGTGTGGATGGCAGAAGCTGTTGCTGGCCTCCTCTAGCTCTGCTCTGTGCTGGGATCGTGAAATCAAATCAGCTAGGATTCAGCGTGTGTTTTTGGAGTTGTATGTGAAGTGCAACCGTGTGCTGAGCTGGGTGTTAACGGAGTTAATTCTGTGCCTTCTGGATTGTGTGGCCCTGCTTTTTAGTAGTAGCTAAGGAGTTACGCTGTAAGTGCCAGGAATCGCAGTGAATAGTTTCTCCTGTTTAATCTCGCATAATGTAAGCTGTGTGCTTCATATTTTATAATGTATGCCTGGAGAAAAACCTCCTAGAATAAATTTCACGCTTATTTCCTGAATTGTTTTTTCCCCCAGTGCTGTCATCTAAATGTGACATTACGAGATAAAATCATTTGCTGTCTGAAAAGGAGCCATTCTTAGCACCGAGAAGGAAAGAAACTTGTATTTCTTTAGCAGCTCTCCATCAGGCTGGGAAAACTCGTCAAGTTCATTCCCAGCATCTCCCCTTTTTCCTTCTGTGCCTTTTCCCCTCAAGCATAGATAGCCCTGACCAATAACTGTGCTGACACAGATACCCTCCTTTCCTGTGCTGATTACACCTTCTACTCCTTAGTCTGGAGTTCGCTGCCAATTAGCAATTAAGGCTTTGTTTTCAGTGCCATATTTACCATAAGTCTGAGAAAATAGTAGTTGTGTTGTAAAACTTACAGGGAGGCTTCTGTATGTGTGCAGCAAGTAGCTCCAAACGTGTTAAATTATCCCCAGGGAGAATATCTAAGCCAAGTTGTAGAAGTTCTGCTTCTGTAGGAAGCTGAAGGTCCAGCATGTTCAGGGCAGAGGAGCGGAATAGGAGTCTTTCATTTTAGCTTTTCTTTGGCAAATGCCCGTTGCACTCATCTTCCTCTGGAGCCCAGATTTAAGCTTCAAAATGAGTGAAAGAAGATGAAATAGTAAATAGTAATATAGTGTAGAATAGAATAGTGAAATTAAAGGTGAAACTCTTACTTGTTATCTATAGGAAGGTAGTGCCTACCATGTTATAAATGAAGCTCGTGACCCTTCATGGTATGCTGTAAGCACTTCATACAGCCTACCAACAGGTACTGTTTTATAAGACCTCTGCCTTCATCTGTGAGGTGCGTGTCAAAAGACAGCTTTTTGGGCAGTGAGAATGATAAATGCATTGGCCAATGGCACACCTTCCCTTGTTTGTGTTTCCTGCTCTCCTCCCCCCTACTGAAAGAGAAGGTTTCCTTCTCTCAGACAGGTTTTACCTGGCACTTGCCTCCAGTGTCACCCAGAGTTATTGCTAGGCTTTTGCCTTGCAAACTGCATCTGTGCGGAAGGTAGTTCTGTGAGTGTGATAGATTGGAGCTGTTTATCTGCAAATATTTTCCAGTTTATTGTTCCTTTATACTGTCGTGCCAAGCATATTGGCTCACAAACTAGTAGGAGGAAAGCTGTCTCTTAAGGTTGTATCGTTGTGGTGTTGTTTTTGGAATGAACTGTGTAACAAAGGTACACAGGATAGGGACTGCTTCATGCATCACTGAAATGGGGTGCTGTGCAATGGGGTACATCAGCTTAGCACAGAAAGCTGGGAACATTCCCCGATGAAAACAGAAACGTTAAGCAGAATGCAGTTATCTTGAGACTTGCCCAGGGTTCAGATCTTTACATTTTTAAAACAAATGGTTTTTATAACGAAGTGAAGTTTTCAGTGACATTCCAGCCCATGGTCTGGATCTGGTATTTCTTCCCAGCTCCAGGACAAGTCACCGACTCAGATTCTGCTTGTTCCAACCTTACCTGGAAGAGCTGCTCAGGAAATGTGTCCTGATGGTGTCTTTGACAGAGTAGCCCCTGTCACTCGAGGGGGGGGCTAATTGAGAAGGGCTGGCTGGAATGCAGATGATAAAAATCCACTCTGTCCTCTATCTTGCATCACTTCTCCACTGTGTGGTCTGAGCACGAGCATCACATTCCTTCTTAATAGCGGTTGGGTACTTGTTCAGTGCTGGTAAAGCTGAATGTCTCCTCCTCAGCTGCTGTTAATGCTGCTTCCTTCAACACTTTCACGTCTTCAGCTCTCATCTTTGTATGCTTCTTGAAGCTGGGTGAACTTGCTGTTTGAAAGGATTTCAGAACAATGGGTGTGCCTATACGTGTGCCAGAAATACAATGCCCATGAGATCATGGTTTCTCTGTTTGGTACACACAGGAGTATATATATATATTTAATATAGTCATCTTTCTGTTGATCTGAGCACTCTGTTCTTCTTGTTTTGTGCATCCTTTCCAAAGCACCACCATATAAACTTGTAGTGGTTCCCAGTGAAGCTTTCCCGTTACTTTGAGGTGTTTGGTGTTCTTGCCGCAGTGGTTGATTTTTCTCATGTTAAAGATTAAGTGAGAATATCATGCACCCTTTTCCCTCTCTGCCTGTTGCAGGAAAAACCCCATGCCATTGACAAGGCCAAAGGTGGTGGGAGATACAGGCTTGCCATGTTAGCAGAGCTGTCGATAAAGCAGTAGGTGTAGACACCATGGCACTTCTTAATGTGCTTCTCTTGAGCTCAATCTGTTATTGAGCACAAACTTTCTGAACTGTGTGTGGCCGCTGCGATAAGGCAGCAGTGTGCGGTCAGGAAGAGCCATTTCTCATGCCGTTATCTCAAGGATGGGGCTGAAGGTACGCCCTCAAAATCTTGTATTTCCCCTCTGCTATGGCCACCTCCAAACTACTTTCTGAAACTGAGTTGATATGGATTTTGGACAGGAGACGGACTGAAATCGATGTCTTTGTGTACAGAGCAGAGCTTCTCGGGCTGTTTTTGCTGCTGTGAGAGGATTACGGAGCAGAGAGCAAATGTAATCTTGGTATAAATATTGCTTAGGGGATAACGTGATTTCACTGCTAATTTTGAGTGGTTCCAGAGTACTTGGGAATCCAAGGTAAGTGGGAAGTGTGCTTGGCTGTGTAGTAGCAGCGCACACTGAAGTCCAACAGAAGGACTAATTAGCTAGCAATGCTGAAACACTATGTCAGGCAGGGACGCACAATGTATTTCACTTAGATTGGAAAGTTCTGTTTTAAATTAGACGTTGGAAAGCCTCGTTTCTTATATTTAGATGCTGAGTTGTACTTTAAGCAAAACAACGGTTGATTTCTCCTCTGCCCCCAACATCGTTTGCCTGTCTGGGTTGATACAACGCGCTTTCTTTTTGGGCCAGCCCTCTGGATACCACTGTACATCGCTGTGGTGGCTGCTTTACACTTAATTTTTATGGAAGCCTAAAAGGGGCAAATAAATACATAATTGTGCAACTGTTGCTTATAAAATCAGCTTAAATACAAAACATTATTCATAACATTTCTAAGTACCATTCCTTGACTTGGTAGTCAGCTCAGGCTTTAACAAGAAGTTTGAGTGGCATTGGCCACAAAGCTCTCTTTTTTGGTCCTGACGGTGTTGGGATCAGTGCAGAAAACTTCCCGTGGGTGTGTGTGTGTCCTGAGCGCCTATATTCATGTGTAAATGGTGGGAAACGGGTCTGCTCTGCCCACCCTATTGTTGTGTGCTCTTGCTGTGTGCCGATGCTAGCTGAACCAGGGCTGGATGGCAGTGTTGCTGTTGAGCAGTTGGAGCAGCCGGTACCTACAGGTGGTTCTGGTGACTTCAGTGCCCTCTGGGTGATCTTTGAAGCCTGGGTGGTAGGCAGGGGTGTCTAGGAAGCTCTTGACTGCTGTGGAAGCCCCATTTGTATCTAGGTCTGGGCCCAGCAGTTCCCTTTGGAGTATGTGTACATAGAGATCATACCAGTGGTTGCATTCGAATAAGTGCACTGCTTTTAGATAGAGTGTTGCTCTTTCTGGATGCAGCAGCTTTCAAGTAAACCTATTTCTGTCAGCACATATGCTCTGAATCCTACTAAAACGTGAGAATCCGTGCTGCACATGTTTTAAATTACTGTTTGTTGATGCCTTATAAATAAAGCGTGCGTGCTTAAGTTGTGCTTCCTACAATAATCTCGTTTAATTGGTGTTGTTTTGGAGCATTTAAAATCGGCTTTGAGATTCTGGGTTTCCCCACGACTCGTGTAAAGTCTGGCAATGCAACTGATCCCAAAAGGGGTACCTCTTGGATGGAGGCGCTGATAGATGAAGGAAGGGCTGGGAAGAGGACGTACAGGTAAGGAAAGGATCTGTTCAGCGCAGAAGCTGGCAAAGCAGAGAAGTGGGTCATTTATCTGGGTCAAAGGGAGAAGATAGCAGCTTTAAAAACTTGCTTTCGGTTGGTCTTTCGGTCCTAACGGCAGAGCATCTGTCCCTGAACTCGGGCCCCCATGTGAGATCATTGCAGCTCCACCTCTGCAGTGTGCGCGCAGCCCTCACCGGCGTTCCCAGTACAGCACTGCAGGGCTGTATTTATTTTGGTTTGACCTCTGGATTTTTCTGTAATTTACTTTGGAGAGACGGGCTTTCATTCAAACTTAAGCTGCTTTATGTCACAGGTTTGTTGCTTTTAGGATGGGTTTTTTTCACAAACAGAATTCTCTTTGTGCGCATTTCACTGGAGACCAAAGAGGTGGCAGCTTCCCTCTTGGCAGGTGTTCTCCCTCTGTGTGCCAGCAGTGCTGCCTATGGTGTTACCGCGACAAGCGGGTGTTACTGTGGGAGAAGATTGGGTGGGCATTGGATTTTTCAGAGCTTGGCTGATCTTCCCTGTGAAGCTCAGGATTGAGGAGCGGAAAGCTGAGCTCTGTTGTCTGAGCTGCAGGCTTCCTGTGCCTATCAGTGAAGCCATTAAAAGCCTGTCCTTAGATAAGGCCACTCGGATGGTGGGAATGAAGATACCTTGGCCTGCACATGTGACTGAACTGCTGCTCGTGTAGGTGCTTTGGGACTCAGTAGCACCTATTTCTCCAAGTTGCATCATGTGGCTGTAGTTTGGCCTTGTGCAAGTAGCAGCTGTGCTCCTGGCTGAGCGGAGCAAGCAGAGCTGATGCCGGGCTGCTGATGGCAGTAATGGCATTGTTTGTGCTGCACTTAATTGGAGACGTCTGTTGGCCTTCTGCTTACAGGTGGTGCCACTTTAGCAAATGGACAGAACTGTTCCCTCTCAGGGCATTTGGTGTTGCAGGTGCACGTGGTGGCAAAGCCCACAGTGTGTGCAAACTTGGCTGGACAACTTTACAGATATTTCCCAGTCAGCGGTGGATTCCTGTTTGTGTCTCCGTGCAGTTCTCTTTCCGTACTGCTCTCCTTAGAAAGGAGAGAGCTATAAGGCAGTGATTTTCCTCCCCACGGCTGGGGAGAGGGACGGAGATGACCTTTAAGGTCCCATCCAAGCCCAGCCATTCTGTGTCCACGGCTTTGCCGTGTCAGAATGAGCGGTGCCCTCGGGACTGTTTGTTCTGGGCTGTGTCGCACCGTACCCGTCCCGGTTCTGTTCAAACGTCCCATCGGGGAGCCGTGGGCGCAGCTGCCTGCCGGACACGTGCGTGCCGGGGGAGGTGCGGCGAGGAGCCGGACGTACGGTGCCCGTCTGAGGTCTGTGCGTACGGGAAACCTCGTGGCGAGCTTACGACTGCCGCTGGGGCGTCACCGCGGACCGCCGGGCCGAGGCGTCGGCTGCGGGCACCGCTGGGCGCTGCGCCCCGGGCGGCCGGCGGG
>PPHD01011738.1:0-18587 GCA_002909625.1 Bambusicola thoracicus
GCTCACTCAGCAGCAATACAAATCACAAAGGCATATGGCTTAATTCAAAGAAGAAAATACTTGTTCTTTCACTACAAGCAAGGGGGGAGGGGGCACGTATCTTTAATAACTGCAAAGGTTGAGACCTGTGTTCCAATGACAACTTTGTCATACTAGAAGTTACTAGGATAAGGCTTACTCACAGAAATGCCTCTACAGAACAATTGCTTCAATACTTCCTTAAAGTAAAAAGGGTAAAGTCCCAACTCTTGCTTCAAGAGCAGGAAAAAAAATTCAAAAGTAAAGCTTCCATACTTCTAAAATTGATCCTAAAGTTGACATGGACTGGGGAATCAAACACACTTCAGGCATTCCCAGGCCTGTTCTAGAGATTCAGAACAGCTGTAGCATAGTACAGACAGTGAATTGTACTGTAATACAAATATGACAGATGCCTTCAGCAGAAAGTAATGCTCTGGTGAGAATGCATTAAATTAACTTAGTAAAGACTCCCCTATTGTGGTGTGCAGCTCTCCCTGCCTCCCCTCCCATGCCTTTTCTATTAGGCCTCTTTCTGCAATCCTTCTCCTTGGATTGCATGCCAATCTTGGCATGAATTGAGAAAGACAGAGGACCAGTAAGCAAAGGTACTTCTCATTCCTGGCCCCTACTTTCCTGTAAATTGCAAGAAACAATTTAGACTAGAGTGTTAATGCACCCCCTTACTGTACTTGGCTCCTGCTTTTCCTTCTGTCTCCTAGAAGTAACCCCCAGACAGTTTCACACACCTGTACCTGGGTCGTGGCCCAAGGAGAGTAGTATGAAATTCACAAATCCAACAAGTTCTGGTGATCACACAACCGCTGAAAGTACCAGAATATTTTGCAATCTAAAGGAGCTAGTTTGGAAAAGTACCTGATAAAAGTCCATCAGTTCAGACCCTACAGCAATCAAACTGCTGTATATTGTAATATAAAGTAAGGCCCTTTAAGTCCCCCTGGATTTCAGTGAGCTGTTACCAGCATCTTCCCTGGGCTGAGACACCTCTCAGTATTACCACATCTTCACAGCTGCCTATCAACAAGGCCAAGACAAACTTATCTGCCTCAAGTCAGTTCCTATTACAGCCCACTGAGGAATGCTAATATACAGTGAGTATTTGCTCTAAACTCAAGTATGGGGAGGTGTTACATTTAGTCTAGTTTATTCTTCCTCCATCCACCTTGCTACCTATATATGTGTTCTATAAATAGAAATTTGTTTCACTAACCTGAGTGTTCAGATATTTTACTGGATCCACATATACCTATGTGCTTAAGTACATATGCGTATCCCATGCTCAAGAGCCATATCCAGACAGCAGGGGACTCACAAAAGACAAATCCTACTAAACAAACCTCATCTCCTTCTATGATTAAGCAACCCACTTAGAAAAAGAAGGACAGGCTACTGCTGTAGTCTACCCAAACTTCACCAAAGCCTTTGACAGCATCTCTTACAGCATTTGCCTAGAAAAATTAGTAGCCTATGACCTAAATAGGTACACTCTTTGCTAGGTAAAGAGCTAGGCCCAGAAAATGGCAGTCACAACGCAACAAAGAAGCACAGCAATAATAGCAAAGCAGCAAGGCATCAGACAACAGCAAGTGAGAATTTACTCAAACACAAGAGCTATAAGCACAAAAATAAAATAATAAAAGAAAAAAGCAACTTACCTTCAGAGGGCTTCAGGTGCACAGAGAACTCCAGCAAAATGCCCTTGCCTCCCCCTGCCAACCCTTAAATGAGGTCAAGGAAGGGGTGGATCCTGGCTCCTCGCCTTCTGGTCACTCAGGCTCATTGGATGCACCTGTGCTTCCCTGGGTTGGCATTGCACCAGGTGAATTGGTACCAGGTGCTCAATCACTTAGCATTTCCATTACAGTGGTGAATGGATTTAAATCCAGCTGACGATAGGTAACAAGCTGTGTTCCCTAGGAGCTAGTGTCAGCACATTTCCTGTTTAAAATCTGCGATGAGAGGGTTGAGTATGCTCTCAGTAAGCTTACAGGTGATACCAAACTGGGAGGAAGCATTGGTCTGCTTCAGGGTAGCTTCCCCTCTTTCAGAAGTGCCTGGATATGCTGGCCCATGGGGCTGAGGCTAGTGGGGTGAAGTTCAACAAGACCGAGTGCCAGGTCTTGCACTTTGGCCACAACAGCCCTAAGCAACACTGCAGCTTTAGACCAGAGTAGCTGGAAGACTGTGCAGAAGAAACAGACCTCGGGGTGCTGGTTAATGCTCACCGAAACATGAACCATCTGTTTGCCCAAGTAACCAAGGAGGCCAATGGTATTCTGGCTTGTGTCAGATAAAGTAGTCCTAGCAGGAACAGGGAAGAGATTGTTCCTCTGTACCTCAGCTCTGGTGAGGCCCCATCTTGGGCACTGTGTTCAGTTTTGGGCCCCTCAATACAAGAAAGATATTGAGGCCCTGGAGAATGTCCAGAAGAGCAACAAAGTTGATGAGGAGTCTGGAGCATAAGTCTTACGAGGAGCAGCTGAGGGAATTGGGATTGTTCAGTTTGGAGGAGGCTCAGGGGAGACCCACCTGAAAGGAAGTTGGGGCCAGGTGAGTGTCAGCCTCTTCTCCCATAAAACTAGCGACAGGGCTAGAGGGAATGGCATCAGGGGGTGCTAGGGGGAGGTTTTGGATTAGTTATTAAGAAACTTTTCTTCTCTGAAAGGCTGAGCAGGTGCTGGAATGGGCTGCCTGGGGAGGTAGTTGAGTCACTATCCCTGCAGGTGTTCAAGAGATGTTTAGATGTGGTACTAGGGGACGTGGTTTAGTGGGGAAATATTGGTGGTAGGTGGATGGCTGGACGGGATGATCCTGGGGGTCTTTTCCATTCTCTGTGTATGTATTTTGCATCTGTGCATGTGCATAAAAATTGATTTATGATATCCTATTAGTAAGTTTATTAATCTTGTCATCTTTGAATTTGTAATCAAATTGCTATTTAATTATTACTTATTTCTCTACGTCGCCTTAAATCTCCCAACTGGCTGATGACTATATGCTGTTAAAATTCAATGCTTTAATTTACCTCATATCCACAGTATATCATAAACTACCACCAAACATAGCCAAGTTAAATATGTTTTCATTTCTGGTGATGACACCCAGGCTGAATTCACAAATGTCATTTTTCAGTACAGCACGAAAGTCCCTTTGCAATTCTGTGTAAGATACAAACATAACACTGTTTATATTCATGCTTTAGTACGTAAGCTCAGCAATAGAGTTCCATCTTTGGCTAACAAAAAGGCATCCACTGTAATTATGAAGAGCTTTGATGCAGTAATTGTCATATAATTATTGCTTGTGTAATCTCATGTAATAACTGCTCTCAGGAGCAGTATTTTTAGCCTTTTTGTGAGACTGAAGACTTGCTATTTTCTTGTGCCTCCCGACTAAGAATAAATATCTCACGTTGGTGGACAAAATCTTTATTCTGACCCAGCAGATACTTTTAAACTTATTGTCGCCAATTCTTTCCTCAACTTTGTTTATTATTTTTCTTGCAGATTTGTGTTTGTCAGAAATACAGCCTCTGAGTACAAACTAAGTTAAGCTCTCTATGATTTGGCTGATTTTCCTCAGCTGTTGAGCTGCTGCAGCTTATTGCGATGGCAATGTAATAAGAAGAAATGAGTAGCAATGGATGAAACAATTCCATATTTTCCGGTGTTATATTTAATGGCCAAAATGCCTCAGTGTGCTTCCGAGTTCATGAAGAATGTGAGTGGGGAAAAGTGATTTCAACCGCTGGGTATGGGGCTTGCAGAAGTACATTACCGCATAAAAAGCGAATCTTAACAGTGGTATGAACCAAAACTTCTCAGTGAGTTGTGAAAAGATGCTGACTTTCAATATCTGAGGACACGTATATTTATTCAAGTGAAATATATGGGGTTGGCTGATTTATTACACTTGTCTTATAACCTGTTATGCAAAATGCAGTGATCTGGAAAGCAAATTAGCTATTATAAAATGGCGAAGCATTGAACTGCTATTTTAAATGCATGCATACGTGAAAGGTCTACAAAACAGTATTTACAGATGCCATGAAGAAAAATCTGACTATTCAGGCATTAACTGCTAAAGCATGAGGTCGAAGAAGGCAGTTTTCTCCTGATTACCAACTTGAATTAACTCATGGGCACCAGAATCGGAACTGGGGCTGTGTGACCGTGCACAGAGGTCAGGCGCGGATGGGAAGGCTGAGGAGATCTCTCCCTTCTGATGCGGAGAACCATGAGGTTGGCACAGTTCAAGGAACCGCTCTCATTTGTGCTGATGTTAAAAAACAAACAGAACAAAAACAACCCAGGGCACCCAGGATTAAACGAAGTCCTAAACTGGAATTGCAACTGAAAATTTCATTTAAGAAGGGGAACTGGGGGAAATGGAGTATTAGGGCCTTGTATTCTTAGTCCTGCAGCCATTAACTCCACAATCACCACAGGATAAACGTGTTTCCAACGTCATCCAGCTTCCAGCCTGCTCAGCGTTGTTTTCACGCTGCCTGAATAGGGAGGCACAGAAAGGCGGCATTTCACTGTGCTTTCTTCAAACTGATACTGAAGTAATCATCAGCCGTTGGCACGGAAGTGAAGGTTCAGCAAGCAGTTGTTAGCTGCGGTCACAGAAATTTATTAAAGGCACGTATCGCACTGGTGAATTGAGGAGGATTAAATACGAAACCCAGTCTGAAAAACAAATGAGCCAACTGCTTTCAGCGGCCGAAAGGCACTGAGCGAGGCCCAGTGCGGCGCGCCAAGCACCGAGACATAGACGTGGCTCCTGGGCACCGGCAGGCGAAGGGCGCGTTCAGAGCCGCGCTGCCGCCGGGAGCCCGGCACAGCACGTTCCCCAGCGGGCACCCGTTGTTCCGCGGGGCTCAACCCGCGCTGTACGACCCCCCCACAAGGCGCCACGGCCGCTGATGGCGGGCGGGAGCCACGCCGCGGTCGCCCCGCCCCGCTATTGTGTCTGGCGCTGAGGCGCCCGGCGCGCGCCTGAAGGACCCGAGCGAGCCGAGCCGAAGGGCAGCGGCGCGGCTGGAAGGCGCCTCCTCCGCCTGCGCGGCGGGCTCAGGCGATCTCCGCGGGCACTCGCGGACGGCGAGGACCCCGTGCCGCTCGCTCCCGCGCCGCCTGCCTTACGCGCTCGCGTGCGCGCTCTCGCTCTCTCCCATAGTAGCGCTGTGCGGAGGTGGAAGGAGCGGCGCGGGGCCGGAGTCGGCTGAGGCGGTCATTCCTCTAGCGAGAGCGCAGCGCACCGAGTCCCCCCTCCCCCGGGCCACTCACGCACACGGTGAGGGGGGCGGCGAGGCCCTCCGGACACCGGCGGGGCGGGGAGGGAGGGGGTGGAAATGGCCGCGCTGGGGGAATGACCGTTGGCTGGGCGAGCGCCGGCGCGGGGCTGCCTGTCACGTGACCGCCCCGCGCGCCCCCGGGGCCGAGTCAGCGGGACGGGGGCGCGCGCAGCCGGCAGGTGCGGCTGGCGCGCGTCCGTCCTGGGCGTGGGGAAGCGACCGAGTGCGCGCCCGCCCGCCCGCCCTCCCGCGTGTCCCCTCCGGCGGCCTGTTCTCCTCACGCGCGCTCTCTCCCGCGCAGAGATGCCCTCGGCTACCAACGGCACCATGGCGAGCAGCAGCGGGAAGGCGGGCCCGGGCGGCAACGAGCAGGCCCCGGCGGCGGCAGCGGCGGCCCCGCAGGCGTCGGGCGGCAGCATCACCTCGGTTCAGACCGAGGCCATGAAGCAGATCTTGGGAGTGATCGACAAAAAGCTCCGCAACCTCGAGAAGAAAAAGGTGCTCCCTTATCTCCTTCCTCCTCCCCCAACCTGGCCGCCCCCAGGGGAGGTCGCGGGCCCCTCGTGCTCCCCGCTGGGTCCCGGGCAGCTGCCGTGTGGCGGCAGCCCGTACATCGCTGTCTCCGGGGACGCCGAGCCGGCCCAGCGATGTCCGTTTCCCAGGCCGGGCCGTGTCCCCGTCCCCTCTCCGGGCCGGAGAGCCGCGGCCGCGCGGGTTGTTCCCGGCGTCGCCCCCAGGGGCCGCCCGCTGGAAGGTTCCAGAAGGGCGAGCCGCACTCTCCAGGCCTTTCCCCTTCCTCTTTCGGGGGTCCCCCGGCCCCCTCCGCAGGTCGCCCCCTCGGCGGACCCCGCTCGGCCCCGAGGAGCGGACGCGGCCCTTCCCCGCGGGGCGGCGGCTGAGGACGGGGGCCGAGGGGTGTCGCTCCGCTGCGGACCGCGGGCCCCCTCCCGGCGAGCCCCCAGCGGCGCGGCCCCCTCCCCCTTCCGCCTTTTGTTCGCCGCGGCGGGGCTCAGCCCGGCCGTACTGCGAGAGGGCCGCCGTTTCCGGCCTTCCTGCGGCCCCGCACCCCGCCGGCAGAGCTTCCCCTGCCCGCTCCGCCGGGCCGAGCCGCGGGGCCGGAGAGCCGCGTCCCCCCGAGCCGCGCACATGGAGGCGGGAGCTAACATGGCGGCGGCGACGCCGCCTAAGCCTCCCCGGCGGAACTGCATTGTGCCAGCAGCCCGCACAAAGCCGGGCCGCCCCTCCCGCAGATCTTCGCTTCGCTCCGCTCTCGCCCCTCGGGAGTCCCGGGTCAGCCGAGAGTGGCCTTTGGGCGGTTATTTATGGAAAGAACCGCTGCTAAATCCGTGATCCTGGGAGGGTTCGGGTTTGTGACAGAGAGAAGATGCCGTGGTTAGTGGGGATTTACGCGACACCGTTCCGTGCTTAGCGCTGTGGGATGCGGGGAGGGGTTCCCAACCCACGGAGCACAAGGAGTCCTTGGGTAGGACACCAATAGGCACGGAACCTGCAGACGTACTGGGAAGCACAGCATCACCAAACTAAAATTTGGAAGCACTTGCATAGAATTACAAGTCTGTGCTGAGGCCCTAAATCTCTGCTAGCTCTTAAGGGTTAATAAGCACAGTTACACCTCAGTTTTTTGACTAGCATTTTAGGTTCTAGTAGTAGACTGTAGGAAGCAAAAACGTTAGCCCTTACAGGTGAGTTGTGAAGGAAGCAAGCTATGCTTCATTTTGCAGCTGTAAATCTGTGTGTGTGGTGGTTTCTCACTTAAGAAAATACAATGTTGGATTTTCCTGCTGTTTCAAAAACAAAAAGAAACGTGCTGGGGGCTTTTAGATAAGCTTAGAATCGAAGGATCGCTTCTTGACCCTTGTCTGAATACTGTTGTGTATAGATGGGACAGAACGTCTGTCTTAAATGTGCTGATGCGTACAAATGTGTGCCTGCAGAAGAGAACTGGCCCTCATCTTGAGAAAGAATGCAAGTCTTTCACTACACATCTCAAATGGTGCTGGTAAAATGGTTTGGAACAATGGTGTCCAACATACACCTTGTAGTATGGTACTAAGAGATAGTTCCCTATGATGTTGAAAATAAGTATTATTAAATCAGAATGCCTTGTGATCTACTGTGGATGTGAAGAAGTGAAGAGGATAAGCGCGCTCTTACTGGTGTGCAAATCGCCTTTCCTTTCCAGCGGTGTTTTTATTTACCTTTTCAAATAAATAATTCACACCTAATTTACGCTTGGCTCCTCTGTTCCCTTCTATTTGAATGGGCCTTCTGGAGGGCTTCTGTAGTACCTGAAGTTTAAAGGGTGTGTGGAAGGCCATTATTTCAATGGAGCAGAGTGAAAATGAATGTTATTGCTCATTAACAGCCTGGTTCTTGTTATTTTTTGTATCTGTGGCTGCCGTTGTCATATTTTTATCATTATGGTGTCATAGCAGCTGACTGCAGGGAATGTAGCTTTTTTTTTCCTCCGGAAAGGCAATTCCATTAAAATTACTTTGATTCTCCCAAAGAGATGCTCTATGCTCTGCCTTCCCCCCCATCAATCTTGATGTATTAAATAAGAGTTACTAATTTGTGGGCTTGAGCCTGTCCTTTAGTTGGGGAACCTATAGTTCTTCAGTAGTTCAGCATTCTCTCAATGAAGAGAACAGTAAATGTGTAACTTACTGTTACACATAGACTTAAGTATTTTTACTGTATCACTTAATAAGTTTACCAAAATACATAAATTAATTTTCCATGAGATTTTTTTTTAACCATCCAGAAAGTAAAATCGTGCTGTTTAGTGTCCAGTTGGGAATGAGTGGGAAAACTGTGTAAATCACACACAGAATTCTCGCTTAGCTGAATGTGCAGTTGTTTGTCAGTGGCCGATTACAAGGGCTGGGAGAGGGATTAGTTTGAGGGCTCTGTTTTTGAGAGCAGTTATAAAGGTTCATTTGACTAAGACATGCTTCTCGTGGATGAAGAGTAAGAAGTGCTGTCTGAACTCAAATAGGATGTGCAGCTTTTAGTTAGATAAAGGTCATTCCTTGTGAAAGAACTCAAAGTTTGAAGTGAATTGTTGTCATGTTCCATTTTAAGCTCTGAGCACAAAATCACACGTGCAATTGTAGTGTTGCTGAGTTTTGTACTATCTGAATGTTTCTGAATATATTGGAAATAGGTGCTGCGGTTTTATGTTCTTCTCTTAAAAGTTATCTGATTACTTCAAATAAGTCTGGCTTAGTTTAAAGGGAATTGAGAGAAACTGAACTACTGTTCATAACTGTATGTAGAAACATGTCCTGAAAACGTCTGTGTTCTCTTCATCTCTTTGTATTTGGAAATGGTAGGAATGCCATCCTGATTTTCCTCCTGCTGTTAGGTGAGTAGATCCTTTCCAAATTGAGCCGATTGAGTATAAATCAAACCCTTGTCCTGTTGCAATGGGGAATGAAAAAACAAAGAGCCTTATGATTTCAGCTAATTAAAACAATCTTTAGAACCGAATGTTCTCTAAAAGGGACAAAATCTCTCCTTTGCTGACATGTTTTAAGATACAGGCTGGTGGTCACAAAGATATTGGGGACCTGCAGATACGGAGTATGTTAGCTTAAAGTACTTGATGTGACCTGGCCTTGGTGTATTCAAATTACAGTTGTAAAGATGGGGCATTTTAGCTGTCGTTCAGGTAAGATGCTGTTGCTTTATCAGCTTGTCTCTGAATTTCTGAATACGTGTAATCCTGATGGAGTTGAAAAATTTAGACTGCCTCTGTACCTATATGCCAGCTACTGTTCCAATGAAAATTCCTGTGTATTCAGGTTGCTCTGACCTAAGAGGCAGCTGTCCTCCCCATTCACTAAAATGTTGGATTAACAGCTAGCAGCCTATAGTAAAAGTTGAGATCAGTTTTCTATTCCTGTAGATGCAGTTAGTGATAGCAGGAAAGTGCCAAGTTGCCCGTCAGCATGCCTAAGTGCTTCTGTACCACTATGTGAGCCACTTGGATGTTCAGGGACATCTTGTGTCTCCTCAGAACCCCTCTCCTTGTGAGGGCTAGTCTGGATTTGCAGCCTGTGTGAGTCCTGTCCTGTTAAGGTGAACATAATCGTGCCCCTGTTGCCAGCACAGCGCAAGTGTCTTCTCTCTGCAGTCTATAGCAGTGGAAGCATACAGGATACGTTGCTGATTGCTGCAGCTATTATGGTCTGTCGCTGCTGCACACTGTTCTTTAAAGAAGAAATCGTCACCTCCTCTTTCTCCTTTTCTTCACCCACACATGTAAGCTGATTCTTCTGGAATGCTGATCTAGAAGTTACTGAAAAACAAGTGCTGCTTCAGAAAGGTCCTGTTGCCATCTGTGCTGGATGAAGTATGGGGCTAGTTCACATTTATCTTTGGAG
Source organism: Bambusicola thoracicus (assembly GCA_002909625.1). Lineage (NCBI taxonomy): Eukaryota > Metazoa > Chordata > Aves > Galliformes > Phasianidae > Bambusicola > Bambusicola thoracicus. Next base: position 9,748 of record PPHD01011738.1, read on the forward strand.
ATGAGACGGGATTTTGAAAGTGAGGGCTTGTAAAGCAGTTTGAACCTGCGTGTTGGAAGTCTGAAACTTTCATTGAAACCTCTGACTGACGCAGCTTTGGGGCACTTCTGTTAGGTGTGTATATAATAGGAACTGTACCAAGATAGAGAACTGTGGGGTTTTTTGTTTTCGTTTTGTTTTTTGAGAGGGAGAGAGATTTTGAATTTCCTTATTTGATTCTTTATACCCTTTAAGTATGGAACCTTTTTGATTTTTTTTTCCTATTTTGTTTAGAAAATAGACTTAAAAAATGGAACCGACATTGCAGGGAGGTTAAGGTGTGTGACTGCGGAGATGATGGTACAGGAGAAATAAATGAGAAGGTGCAAATCTAAGACATGTTAATAAACTTGTATTTCGTAGCCTGGGCTTGTTGGTTTTGGTCTGTTTTTTTTTTAGTGGGAAGCACGCCAGGACTGATTTGGGTTATCTTAATTGCTAAATACATGTTTAAAAAAACTTGCAGTGTTTGAGATTTCAGAAAACAGACTTGAAATAGTCCTCCCTACTTTTCTTTGCTTGTAGTGCAGTATTAGATGTTAGAGAGTTTGCTTCGCTGGGTTGGAGTTTACCCTCTTCCCTTCTACACTGCAGCTTTTCATATAAGGTTGTGCTGATATAACTCACATAAATGATATCGTTGAAAGTACCTGGTTAAATATAGTGCCTCCTTGCTCCTGGCCTCCACCCTTTTTAAGGGTTATTTTTAATCAGATCGTTCCAATGATCCAGCTTATAGCATAGCACTGTAAATGACTCCTAACAGCACAGCTGAGTGGTCAGGCATTTTTGAAACCAGTATTGATTTTGAAACTAATGTCATGTAACTGCACATTCTTTCACTTCACTCTGACATTCAGAGCGGGTAATGAGTGAATGAGTTTCCTCTCACGTGAATGTGACAGGAAAGCATCTGTTGCCATAGTAAAGGAAATCAATTTTGGTTTCCTGTTAAAATAAGGTGTAGGGCATACTTAAGCGATCAACACCACCATCTCCCTGTCCTCCCTCTGCCCGGACGCGTGGCCTCTGTGTAGTCCTGTTCTCCTAGGGAAGTCTAAAATACTTCAAGAATCTCCGTGGAAAAAGAGCTGAAGTGTAGTGGCTTTCTGTTTGCAGAACTGGGGTCTTCTGACTCATGAGTTGTTCAAGGGGCAATTTATATGCTCACTTTGCCGCTTAATATTTTTTCTGCTGCTTTAGCTTTTATACTTCAGAGTGAGTGAAGGTGAAGTTGCCAAAGAGGGGTAAAGTGAAGAAAATCCTTGCTTCTTGCAGACACTGCAGTAGGTTGTGAGGTGGGAGTTTTACTGCAGTTATTTTACAGCACTAATGCTGCTGTTAGATTGCTATTAGTTCACAGTGCAGATTAAAAGCATTGTGCTCCCTTAAGCTTCTGTAACGTAACGTTTTGATCTTATAGTTTCTTGGGGATGATAGAAAAATGCATGCTATCACAAAGATTTCAAGTGCCAAGTACGCAACTAAATACACATTTGCTTCTCCTCTGCATTGCAGCTGAAAGGGCTTTCCTTGTGCTTTTACATTTCTGATACTGGGTGCATTGAGGGTAGAAAAAGCGAAGTAACTCTTCAATTGTTAAGAATAGATGTATTACCGTTTCTGTTCTCATTTGATAAAACCATGGAATGAAAACCATATAAACAAAATATTTACATTAGGCTTAAAATATTTGACCACTGAAGAAAAACTTAATTAGGTTATTGCAGCGTTCTTAATGTGGAGATAATAGCAAAACACATCATGTGAGTTTTTTTGCAGCGTAGTTTTGCAATATGTTCAACAAAACTTTCCTAAGTAGTGCTGTTCATAGAATGGCTTGGAAGAGACCTTAAACATCACTTAATTCCAACCTTCCTGCCATGGGCAGGGCTGTCACCCACCAGCTCAGGCTGCCCAGGGCTCTGCCCAACCTGGTCTTGAACACCTCCAGGCATCCACATCTTCTCTGGGCAACCTGTTCCAGCACCTCACCATTTTCTGAAGAAATTTCCTTCTAACTTCCAGAGGGTCTCTCTTTTAGTTTAAAGCCATTCCCCTTGTCCTGTCGCTATCAGACTGCATAAAAAGTCAGTCTCTATCATGCTTATAAGCATGAGGAAGCATGGAAGTACTGGAAGGCTGCGGTGAGGTTTTACAAGAGCTTTCTCTTCTCCAAGCTGAACATTCCCAGCTCCCTCAGCTTTTCTTTATAGGAGATGTGTTCCAACTCTTTGGTTGTCATTGTGGCCCTCCTTTGGAGTTGCTCCAACAGCTTTGCATTATCCTTGTCCTCGGGGTCCCAGGACCCCCCAAGTCCTTCTCTGCAGGGCTGCCCTCAAAGAGTTTGTATACACAATGTGGGATTGCCGCAATCTGAGTGTAGTAGCACCTTGTGCTTGGCCCTGTTGAGCCACATTAGATTCACGTGGGCCCAGTTTTCAAGTCAGATCCCTGCAGATGGCCTGTCTTCCTTCTGTTGTATCAGCTGTACCACTCACTTTGGTGTCATCAGCAAACTTACTGAGGGTGCGCTCAATCTCGCTGTGCCTTTGATAAAGGTATTGAAGAGAACTGGTCCCAAAACAGGCCCCTGGGGACACTGCTTGTGACCAGCCTCCACTTGGACATTGAGCTGTTGACTACAGCCCTCTGACAGCAACCATCCAACCGGTTCTTTGTCCATCAAATAGTCCAGCCTTCAAATCCGTATGCCTATAATTTAGGGATAAGGATTTGTTGTGGAACTGTATCACAGGCTTTTCAGAATTTCAGGTAGATTCTTCAAGATCTTGGTGCTCAGTCCTGTTGGTGTTACTGCTTTGATGGTTTATGGGTTTATGCTGGGAACTGGATCACCAACATTGTTTGGGGTTTTTTTTATGTGTTTTTGTAGAAGCTACTTTTACCCTCTTACATTAGCAGTCCAGTTTACTGTGCAGCCTCACAAACAATTGCATCACTGTAACTGAGGGAATGGTAAACAGAAGCATGGGAGTAAGTGGTTTGAGTGAGTAGGAACTTCTTGAAATTGGTCTGTGAAGCCAGCTTAGTGCAGGACTCAAGCCGCCTTAAGCAGAGGAAGATTTGGTTAACCTGTCACTGGGCATTGGAATGTTTGAGCTCTTTATGTTGCTTTTTTTTTAACTCTTCACAGCTCAGCTGGCGTCTCTAAAATCATGAAAACTACTTGTCAAGTTATGTTTTTGTCCAGCCACGTTTTCATCTGTTTTAAAACGAGGCAATACGTGTGAGGATTAAACTTCCTTGTTTCCTGATGTGGTAGATTTCCAATACACTGAATGCTGTTTAGGTCAATTCTGTTGATGTGTTTCCAACTTTGGCTGCTGCATTTGACAGCTTTTTTACAGTGCTAGTGTCTGTGTCCAGCATGAAATTCCCTATAGTATGTTGTTGGAGCTCAGGAAGTTCTTATTTCTTGGACTTCGCTTGGAATCATAGAATCACAAGGTTAGAAAGGACCTACAAGATCATCTAGTCCAACCGTCCTCCCATTACCTTTGCTACCACAAGCCACTAAACCGTATCTCATAGCTCCTCATCCAGACAAAATCTCACCTTAGACCATTACCGGCTCTAATGCACTGAAAGACAAAGTAGTTAAATCTAATGGGTACAATTTTCAAATTATTATTATTTTTTTTGTCTCCAGGAGACACCGAAAGGACCAAGTCACATAAATGTGTTTTTGTGTTTGACCAAGTGATGCTTGACATCAAATGATAAAAGCTTTGTTGCTCAGCTCTTTCATAGTCCATTCTAGGAGGTCTGGTATTGAGAGGAGGTGAATTAACTGGAAAAACTCCAGTAAAATATTTTGACTGAAATATCACTAAATAAAATCAGTTATAAAACAAAAAGCAAAACAAGAACCCACAAATAAGCTGCCTCCAACCAACCAAACAAGCAAAGAACAACAACAACAAAACTCATGTCACTCAGTGACAAGTATGAGCTAAAAGTGTGGCTGTATCAGGATTTTAATTCTACATTCAAAAAGAAGTTTCCGTGCTCTCATTTTCATATTGTGTTTATACTAGATCAGGAAGATAATGAATAAGGATCATTTTAAAGCTTTTAATAAGTGCAAGGCAAGCTTCTTAAAAATTATGATCAGTTGTGATATGTAGAAATGGTGGAAACTTAGAGATCTGTATGTAAGTTTTTTGTACAGACTTCGCTTCCTGCCGAAGACTCTTAAAATTCAGCCTGTAAATCCTTTCTGTCGTTTTGGGCCTGCATCAGTTCTGCCTGCTTTTGGCTACTCTTGGTGTTTTGCAGAGTTTTGTATTTAAGCAGATTAGAGACTTGGCCCTGCTGAAAATTAAGCTAACGATTCCCTTTCAATGTCTCCCCTTGAGAAAGAAATCTTCCTGTCTTTGAATAGAAATATTTTACTGCTATTAATGTGAGCTATGTTGATGGGCATTCTTGCACCATCTTAACTGGTACAAGTGTAAAGAATTAGAGTTCTGCATCTTATTAGCAGAGGCTTTTTCATCTACAGTCATGTTTTCGGTGTTGCAGTGATACAGTGGTATTACTGTGGCTCAGGACTTTCTTCAGATCTGTAAATAGGAATGAAGGAAGTGTGCTGTCAGAACGTTCTCCACCTTAAGAAAAACATGTCCTTGCTTGGAAACTGAGACAGTTCCTGAAGATACATTGTTGTAGCCTAAGTAAGAGTTGTAAATACTTCTCTAAGAGATAAATATTTTCATTTTTACCCCAGGAGGTAAGTTTTCTTGGATACTGTTTCTACATGATAGTTGCATGTTTGTGTCATATGCTGCAGTCTGTATTTACTGTAATGTGGCAGTACCTGATTTTGTTAGCGGAAAAAGAAAAAGCAGTAACTGATTTTGTCTCTTTGTAATGGGATTTTTCTTTCCTTTCAGAGCAAACTTGACGATTACCAGGAACGAATGAACAAGGGGGAACGGCTCAATCAAGATCAACTGGTAAAAAGAAAAAAATAATGACCAGATCTCTCTTAATGTTTGGTGATATTGGTGAGGGAAGGGATGAATTTCACTTGTTAAAAGTTAGATTTTATAAGAGCTTAGTCTTGACCTCTGTTTCTTATTGCTTGGAAGATCTCACTTTTTGTGTTCATAAGAAACTGAAGAAATCTTTAGAGGAATTTGTCATAATGCTTTGCTGTGCTTGCTGAGGTCAGGTTGTAAGCAGGCTGTGGTGAAAAATGGCCTGTGTTGTAATCCAGTACTGTTGAAAAAGCTGAACAGTACCTTTGAGGTTCTCTGGGCATCATTCTTTTCTTCCTAGAAAACGTGCCCAGGGAGAACTTAAAGAGCTTAGTCACTTGATCACACTTAACTTACAAATAAGCAGTCTAGTTAGAGGTTTAGCTTAGATTGAGTTCTGCAGGGCTCTCAGGAGCTGTGACCCTCTAGGCAAACTGGGCTTGCTGTCTGTATATATACGTGTGTGTGTGTATATCTCTGCATATCTATAAAAAATGGTTCTCTCCTTGTTCACGCTGTTAAAGTAGGAGGTTGTAGAGGTCAACTTAACAGCTGTTTTCCAGTTGTAATAAATATGAGGCAAGTATCAAATTCAGTTGTATTACGCAAACATGCGTATTGATATTAGAGCTTGCCAGATGCTTGGTAATCTGCAGTATTTTGTTGATTTTTCAGCATGGAAAAGACTAAAAAAAAAAAATGTACTCAACAGCAGTTGTAGCTGTCCATGTTACAGAAATCAGTTACTTCTTTTGTTCCCTGTGATCTTTTCATGTGTTTAGTCTTGACTAATCACTTTGGCTCTTCTTTGCCCATTAACTGACTAGTGAAATATCATCAATGGCTGTATTCTTATTTTTTTTTAATGGCAATATTGTAAAAATAAGCCATGAGAAGTTTTCTGTTTGAGCGGGGAAGATAACTGAGATTTCACCTTCAGGAGAGAAACTCTGGAGTTAGATTTAATGAGGAGCAGAGTCTGACTACAACACTTCATAACTATTAAATTGTGTTTGAGTAGAGAAATGCTGAAAGCTCACTACATATCTTGCTTCAGTTAATAGCTAAGAATGGTGAATTTTGCAAATGAGCTGATAAGTTTCTTATTTGTATTGCAAACAGAAATACCTGGAAATTTAATAAACGATACAGTTCATCTTCTTTGCTTTTCAAAGAAAGTAGCATCTTTCCTCTGGCTTGTTTGCTTCTACCAAGAGCGCGTCCGTTATTGAATTAATCTCAACAGAAGGATAATGTAATTTGACTCTGTAATTTGTTATTACTACAGAGTAAGGGAGTTAAGGAGTATGGATTGCTTTGGTAGTAGAAGAGAAACTGCAAAACAGAATATAAGATACAAAAATGCATGGGCAAGGAAGCATTATGCTGTTTATACTGTTTTGATTCTCAGACCTTTATCTCAAGTAGTTTTGAGTTGTCAAATTATTGTTCGCCCATCCTCTAGGCCAGCCTGCCTGTTAGTTTTTTTTCCTCAGAAACTGTCTAAAGCTGGCCATTAAACTAGTGTGTGATGCTTCCCAGCGTGTCAGCATATTCATGCATGTGTTTCAGTGTACTTCCTAAGAAACAGGCCCTAAAGGTGTACAAGATGTCCCTTCCATATTTTGGCCAGCGAGAGTTCAAAACTTAATATTGCTGCAGTTTGTTCAGAGATGGTTACCTGTGCAGCTGTGTCTCATGTAGACATTGGAAGTGCAGTAAATAGTTTTTTGGAAGCGTCTGTTTTGCTCTGTTTCTGATTGGTTGCTTTTTTTTTTTGTTTTTAAGGATGCAGTGTCAAAATACCAGGAAGTGACCAATAACCTGGAATTCGCTAAAGAACTGCAGAGGAGCTTTATGGCACTGAGCCAAGATGTAAGTAAAGCGGTCCAGTGTGGGCTTTCAGCTGTAGTGTGTAGAACTTGGGATTTGAATTGTCTTTCACCAGCACTAGGTACAGAAGGTGAAATGTTCATTATATGTACGTTAGACTACTTTCTCCTAATGTTGCGCTAGCTTGCGACAGGTTTCCTCAAAACTACTCCTAGAAGATGTTTTCTGAAGCATTGCTTGAAGATACTGGAATAAAAATAATGTGGTAATTTCCTGACAAAAGAGACGTTTTGAAGACACTGATCACTGGACAGGCCCGTCATACAACGTTACACTCTGCTGCTTAGTGCCAGAAATAATATTTTTTTTTCCTAAAAGAAAGGCGGTATTTCACAGGCCTACTTCTCTGGCAAGTGGCTGAAGGTTTTTGTTTCCTTATGGTACTGTAGCTTAGCAAGCTTCAGCAACTGAAAGTATTGCAGTTCCTTTTTCCAAATTTTTCCTGTCTTAGTAATTGCAAATACAGTCTGAAGCTGCGGTATGGGACAAGTTTCAAGACTAAAATAATTGTCATAAATTATAAGATAACTGAATACTACTTAAAATAGATAGCCTTTGGAACTGCTGTTATGTCTGGGTTGTAAAATGATAGTGTGATCAAGAATAAGATCTAAAATTCCAAGAAGATAATTCCAGTTACGTGAACACCTTTTCTCTTTTCTTCACGAAGAACTTAAAAAGAGACAGTTCAGACCTATTCGGTATCGTCTCAAGGAAGAATTAATGCAGGTGCAAACAGAAATCATAATCCATCCCACGTAAGTGGAAGATTTATAGATGTAGTTAGAATTGATGAGATACAGAAAAAGCAGTAACAGCGATGACTAAATGAATTCTAACAACGTTAAACCAGTCTGCTGCATTAACAAGCGTATTCAATTTAGGAACAAGCTATGACAATTGCAAGGACAGTCAGCACCCTGACACTGTAGGCTGCTTTCTACGCTTCTTTTGGTTGTAAACTTAGAAGCGTGTAAGCCAAGCCATTTTTTTCCTTTGCTTGCTTCAGGTTTCCATGTATGTTCATGGAACCTTAGTAACAAAGAGCTTTCTTCCTTGACCAGTATGTCCTGAAATGTTTTCTGGTCAGCTGACTGCCAACAGAAAGAGGGACTCCAGGAATTAGAAGTTGATCTCTTGCTTTAAAGCTTGCTTGCAATTGTTTCACATTCGAAACAGTGAAGATGCTTCAGAGTGAGAGAGTTGCTATCGTGAGTTAGATTTCTTTTGAAAAGAAGGTTAAATTTTTGTGTAGTTGGGATGGGAACAAGTTCAGTTTTGGAGGCTGGAACGAAGGATAAAGATGAAAGAAATGTCCTGTGGGCTCAGACTAGTAAGGCATTTCAACCGGCATTGTGACAGCAATTGCAGAAGATATGATACAGATTACAAAGCTAATTATTATCTGTTTCCTGCCAGCATTCATCATCCTCAAACTGAGAATGTTGGGGGAGTTGGTTCCTTCCCGTACCCTCTAGTATCTGTGAACCTTTTGTCCAAGATTTGTTCTAATGCTTCTCTTAAACTAGCTGATAATAGTCTCCCCCCGCCTTTCATGGCAAAACATTCCACGAGTTTCCTCCCATGAGTACTTTCATTTATCTGTTTCAAGTTGATCTCCGAGTAGTTCCAGTGAATGCCTTGTACTGGCTGCGATGGGATATGGTAATGGTGAATAAGTGCTCTGTTACTGTTATCTGCTGACCTTGGCAGCCTTTAAAAAAAAATTGTGGATCACTTTTACAGCTCCAAATTGTAAAGCCTGAACTTGGGCTGTAAATGGCCATAATGCTTGTTTAAAAGGTACTTTACTTTGCATGTTTGTTTACTTTCATCTACACCAAAATCATTTAGACTTTACAGAATAATTAATAAAGGAGGTAGACGATACTCATCTGAGCT
>PPHD01011739.1:0-18583 GCA_002909625.1 Bambusicola thoracicus
CACTTACCCCTCCCTCAAGTTCCAGGACCTCAAACCTATTGCGCAGAGGCACCTGGGGAGCCGAGGATGGTTGGGATGGGGGACGCCCACCTCGCCGAGCCGGTATCTGTTTCCACTCCTTCTCCTCTCTCAAATTGCTGCTAGGGGGAGGAGAGGACAGGGAGTTTACTGCAGCACCGTCTGACAGCCGGTTCCTTTCTACCACGTGTATGCAAGGTGGCGGGGACTGACATGCTCCATGCACAGCCTCACCCATGTGTCAAAATCTCGGGACTGATAGGGACTGGCACCACCAGTCAATCTCCCTCTCACAGTCCTTTATGGTCCTCAGCCTCTCTACCTCCTCCTTCAGGTCAATCACAAGGCTAAGTAAGTCATTCAGTTGGTCACATCTTATGCAAGTGTGGCCACCATCATCTGGCACCGCAAAGGCCAGGCTTAAGCAGTCCACACAGTCAGTGACCTGTGTACTAGCATCTCGCGATGGGACCTCAGTCTGGGTTGCCACACATACCTTGCCATCAGCCTTCATCTCATGCATGCACAGGTCCTCAGTCCGGCAAATGAGAACTACCATTTACTAGAATAAAGAAATCTTTAGCTTACAGTATTTATTTGCCTGATTCTTCTTCCTGACTCAAATTCAAAGTTTTAGGAATGTCAGTGTGTGACATTTCCTTGTACTATCAGATACAAGAATTATTATCATCTAGAACGCTTAGTTTTCTAGAGCTCATAAATTACTTTTTAAAAACAGATTTCAAAGCCACGTGATTCACTTCACCTCTGAAAGTAGAAAAAAATACACTAGACATTCCATAAAGAGCAGCCAGAGCTAGTTAGATGAAATTTATTTCAATTTCAGCTTCTCCCAAACCATCTGTACTGAGTAATATCCATCTAAAGAAAGAAGTTCTTTTCTCATGTCACATGTATGAGAAACAGTTGAACATACAAAACATGTTTTCTACAGAATCATACAATGGCTTCAGTTGGAGGAGACTACACTCATAATCTAGTTCAAAATCCTTGCCATTGACAGGATTGTCAACCACTAGATCAGGCTACCGAGAACCCAATCTGACCTGGTCTTGAATGCCTTGAGAGATGGGACATTCACAATCTCTCTGGGCAACTTGATCCAACACCTCATCATCCTCTGAGTAAAATATTTCTTCCTGACATCTAACCTAAGGCTCTCCTCTTTCAGTTTAAACCCATTCCCTATCACTCTTCTACTATGTCAACTCCACCGCTCAGCTTGGTGTCATCTGCAGACTTGCAGAGGGTACCCTCAATCCTAGTGTCTATGTTGTTGATAAAGACATTGGAGAGCTTTGGTCCCAAGATGGACCCCTAGGGGACACCACTCATGGCCAGCCTGCACCACCATCTGGATACTGAGCCATTAACAACAACCCTCTGGCTATGACCATTCAACCAATTATTTATTGACTGATTAGCCCAGCCTTCAAATCTCTCTCTCCAATTTAGGGATAATGATGTGGTGCTAGACCATGACAAAGGCCTTGCACAAGTTCAGACAGACAACATCAGTTGCCCTTCCTTTGTCCACTGATGTCGTCACTCCACCATAGAGAGCTACTGAGTTAGTCAGGCACCATCTGCCCTTCGCGTCCCTGTTATTTACCTTGGATCATCTTCTCATCTAATATATGCTTTAATATCTCTTCCAGGGTGATCCACTCCAAAACTGAGAAGTGAGGCTCAACAGCCTGTAGTTCCCGAGTCCACTTTTGTCTTTTTCATCTATAGGCAAATGAGCAATTTGGAACTCAAAGCTTTAAAATTTACTTTTTCCTGCTTCTATTCTATGTATTTACAGTAATTTATTTTTTAGTAAAGATTTCTAAGAAATGTTTTGCCCTTTCTTTACTTTCTACAGCAGAAGAAGACAGGCATTTTTTGCTTTTTTGTTTTGTTTTGTTTAAAGAAAAATGTCTTTCACAAGTCATGCTTATGACAAAGTCTCATTTGTAGGATTTGATTATATATATATTTTTTTTGTAACTGATAGAAAACTTTTAAGGTAAAGAAGGTAATGAAATATCCCCAAATGTAAAAATATGAAGGCCTGAAGTGTTTATGCCTAGATTAACATGCACATGTATATTTGTGTACATAAATAAATATTTGTGCATATTTGTGTTTGTATGCATGCGTATACAAAATAATGTATATATGTCATTATGAAAAAAAGATGCTGACAAATCTGAGGAAAGTGATAACAATACACAGATAGGAAAAAGAGAGGAGAAATAATTATTTTCCAGTGAACTAGTCTGAACTAAATATAAATACAGTAACTATTACCATTCCATTTATGAAACTGATGAATCTCTTGTAAATTAGAGGAAACTGTACTTTCAGTGGAGACTTTATAGGTCCCAAGTTTCTTCCCTGGCTATCTGCAGTGAAGGTCTTATGATCCAGAAAGTTTTGACCAGCCGTCCTTGATTTTTGTATTCCATATGTCAATTCAGCATTGATTTCAGTACTGATACTATTCTCAGTTCAGTTAATTCTGTCACATTCTGCTCTAGTTTATTTCTCTGCAGCTAAGTTCCAATGACTGAGAAGGTAGCAACTATTTCTTGTACAACACAATTTCTAACTATACCATGAAAGTGCTGTAGACAAAAATTTAGGATGGTATTCTGGTTAACTCTTATTCTCTGTTTGACAAAGCAGACCTTTCCTATTGCATCCTGAGTTCTGTAAATCAACACTGAATAACTAAATTTATCCTAAACACTACAGAATGCCCACCCTTGGAGAATCATAGAGTCACCAAGATTGGAAAAGACCCTGGTGATTCTATGATTCTGTGATTCTATGACACGAGAACTGCATTCATTAAATGCTGTTTGTGTTTATACATGTGCGCATGTGTAACAGTCCAACCAAAAGAATGAATAATCCAGTACAATTAAATATGCCAAGATGGAGTATAGTGAGCAATTTCTATTTCAAATTTTATCCACATAAATTAATACATGGCATATTAATTGTACAAATTCTTCTTTTTCAGTATTTCTCTAGACTTCATGACCCAAAACTGTCTTCCTAAATTTAGCTGGAAGAACTGCAAAAGTAAATGATAATGTATGTGTCACAATATTAAACACAAGCAGCATTTTAAATGCAAATTTTTGGTTGAAGTGAAAACATTAAAAAAAAAAAAAGAGAGAGAGAGAAAACAATCATGCAGTGATGGATTCTTTATCAATCAGAATACGTCATGTGATTTTTCTACACTGTGAAAGTCCTGTGCGCAGTTAGAGGAGACTAGTGGGCACAAGACAATTGCAAGCAGAACTGACAACTTGTGCTGATCTCAAGAAATCTTGCTCCTCTTAAACAGTCAAGCAGTTATAGTTTCTAAAATGCTCCTTAAAAAATTATATAAGGAACAACAACAACAAAAACCAACAGGATCACCCATGGACAATTAAAGGGTTAAAAAATTTAATTGTTAATTCCCTTTGAATTTTTTACACATTAAAAAAAAAATATGAAAAGGTGTTCAATCCTCCAGCATTTAATCCACTTAGAGACTTAGGAATTTAAAGGTACGTTCACTGATCAGAAGTGACTGCATTACCACAGGAAAGAATGCCAACATTTGCCAGTAGAGGACTGGTAACTGACTGTGTATATGCTCTTTTCCTGCTCACTTAACAAGAAAATCTTTCTGACATGGTGGAAAGTTTTTATACAGTAGTGAAGCGTTTTGCATGATGACAGATCAAACCTCCATGCTGGAGTTACTATGTATTAATTACGATTGAGAGAGATTGAAAAATGCTAAAACAATTCATAAAGTCCATTTTAAAATTAAGTTTCATCAAAACGTTGGCAAAAATTAATTTTGCTCAAAAATTCCGAGGGGAAAAGGGGAATATCATTATGTGAGAAGGACAGCTCACTCATACCAAACTGGGAGGACACCAACGCCAAGAGGGCACACCTAGAAAACCAGAAGCAGAATTTGCTTAGCAATCTTCCTGTCAACAGTGTTTCTGTTTGTTCAGAGTTGAGAACCAACTTCCCTTCATACCACAAATACTGTAGTCTTCTTAAGAGACAGAGCAAAAAGAATTCAGTGTACCTGCCTCAGGCTGTCTACATTCTTGGCAGATTAACTAAGTATCCTTCAGGAAAAGTAAGCATAATTTTATGTCATGATGCTGGGAGGAAAGGAGGGTGGTGTAAAGACCAGCAGAATTTTGTTGCTGGAAAGATGGATTTGTATGCAGTAAAAACTTCTGCAGAATGATAACTGCATATTTGTGTTGGTATTTAAAGAGACAACTTCACTGAAGTACAGTGAAAGTTCATAGCATGAACTGGCTTTGAGCAGGACGCTTAGGAGATTGACACCCAGAAATGTGCTCATCTGGTCAAATGTCAATTCTAGCTGTGAACATAGCCTAGGATAACTGCTTTGCAACAGTGAGTGAAAAATCACATGCTCATAAGTAGACATTTCAAGACTTTCTGGAGTGAGGAGGACTAAGAACCTTGCCAACTTAAAAAGAAGATGCCTATGATCTAACTTGCTTAATTATCTGCTCCAAGTCCTCAGTATTTAATTATAGAGAACAATTTATATGCCTTAGCTAAAGGCAGGTTTCAAATGAAATGTGGAAGGTTCCACCAACTGCTGTTTTCTCAATGAGAAAATAACACTCTAATATCTGATCTAACTGGAAAGAGAAACTCTTGAAAATCGGCATACTCTCTTTGAGATAAATCAAAGGGTAGTATTTACCAAAAATACGAGTGTGATCCTCAGATTAACATGAACGGATTTTAAGTGCCTGTTGATCACAATAGGCAATCCAGTTCAAAACTGTGAAGTCTAAAGACTCCATTCATGTGCTTTCTATTCTCTAGAATTTGAATTTGAAGCAAGTAACATCCGAACTTTAATTTTTCACATTTTTAAATTTTATCAAGCTCTCTGTTTGGACCATTAGAATTCCCTAGGCACCTGTATGTTTAGTTACAGACATTCCTTATCCGTACCATCTTGAGAAGGCCAAATGGCAATGATTTTTTCTGCCGTGAAGAAGGTATTTTGAGATTCTCAGAATGTTCACTGAGCTGTCCCACCTGCAGGACTCACCACAGTAGGACATCTCAGAGGTTATCTAGGAAAATCAGGTTCCAAAGGAGGAAAAGGGGAAAAAAAATAAAATTTTTTTAAAAAGCCAACTACACTAGTACCCTTTACATCAAAGCGTAAGTTGCTGGAGTATTCAGTGGATTCTGAATCAAACCTTGCTTAATAACCCAAAATATTTCAATATAGACTATGCTCTTTGCACTAGATGCAGATAAGATATTTAACAATATTTTGCTCACATCAACATTGGGAAAATATGAATATATTGTCTTTTTTTTTTTCTTGCTTTTCCTGTCTACTTGGAAGTAAAACTTACCATTATTTCACATTTTTATTGCAGAAAAGATACTGTTTTGAAATACCAAAATAAAGAACATACCTGTCAGCATCCTGAATGTATATATGCTTACATGAGTATATTTGTCCCTGCTCATCTCAACACTTGATAGGGAGTCTACTACTAACATGTAAATGTGCCTGTTCAATTAAATTTTAAAGAATGCCTTTGTATAGAGAAATAAATAAATAAAAGGAGGATGTCCATATCTGGTCTAACAGCTTTTGTGATAGTACCCAGTACCCGATGACTTGGAAGCACACACTAAATTTCCCAATAATCTAAAATCACTCCACCACTAGGAACTGGTTTTCAAAGCTAGGCAGATACTGGGCTCATTCTGTGTGAACACAAAGAATTTGGACTACTTAATTTACTTACACTTTCAATGTATTTACTTACATTTTCAATGTATTTTATTGTTTTTGTTCTCATTCCTGTGCTTACATATGCACACACACAAAAGAATTTGGAGAATTTAAAAAGCTGTCTCTGAGTTATCTCCTTTCTGAAATGGAATTATGTTCCTTGCTTTAACCTACTTATCATTTGCTAGACATCTCCCTCATCTACCATATTTTGCTTCTGAACCTGGGTAATCAATGCCAACACTGCAGACATGTGAGAAATCACTGAATAACAAATGACTAACAGTCTGGTCTGACAGATATATTCTTCTCAAACAATATTGCGTGTTTTCATTGAAAATACTGACTGAATACTTATGCATGCCATCTATCTCAAGTGGGCTGTAAGAAGAGGAGCGAACTCAAAGTATACTAATGGTAATTAACAGTTGCTTGGTTTGGTTTTTTTTGCCTACCTCAGTTGGTTTAGCTGGTGACTCCTTTGAGTTATGCAGTGTGATCCTTTCCAAAATAAGTTCTAGTAAACTGTTACCAAAGAACAAATTCACATTACCCCCTTTTTTAAGTATAAAGCTAAAATCAAAGGAGGTATATAGCACAGACAGACAGGGAAATAGTGCCAAACATATGAATCCCAGCTATAAAACCAACAACACCCAATGGTTGTAAGAAATACTTTGAATGGTATTCATTGAAAATTAAAGCATGCTCTGAATTAATGAGATGCATTTCAGTCTTTGGACTGATACGGGATAAAATTCCAACTGCTTTTTTTCCAGTCAGCAAGAAGAAAAAAACACATCAGAAAGCTAAAGGATAAGAAAGGAGATAACGATCAAAGATCCAATAATGAGTAAAATTAAAACACAATAAAACTATTGAGTTATGCCATTGATGTGTAGGACAAATGAGACTGAAGCAATATAAAAACCAGATATATAATACATAAAAACCAGCAAATATTAAAAAAACAGACAGAAAGAACAAAAACTTTAAAAGGAATGACATCCAGAGTTTACTGGGCTCTTCAGGAACATGGTTTATGCCAGCTGACAGAGTTGTTTTGGTACTAAAACACTCATGCTTGTAAACCACTTCCTAGACTAAATGTGTCCACTCACAAGATCTATAGTTTGCAGCTTACCTACTAGGCAAATGCTTCATGTACATAGGAAAAAATACTGAGTTCTATGGTTTCATTGTAATAATTTGAAGATTATATGATATTAACGAACAAGAGATAACAATTAATGTAAGAACAACACAGAGCTACACAGCTTAACACAGATTCAAATGGAAATTCCAATCTACTAATTCAGCAAAGATTTTAACATACAGAAAACAAGGTTTGTAATACATTGCTACATGTATTGCAGGAGTGCAATATATTTTTCTAGCATTTGATTAAGAAAAAAGTTAATTTTGTCAAATGAAACAAAGGAGCAGCTGGGAAATCTAGTTTGGAAGAAATTGCTTACATACACTACATTTATGACAGAGATTCGGACCTGTGTAGCAGAATAAATACAAATAAAACTGCATAGAAAATATCTGTCAGATGAATGTCTTGATTGCAACTGATAAGCTACATAGACACCTGCTAAGAAGATGTCAAAAGTGTCCACAGAACTTCAGCTGGAAAGCAAAAAGAATTCTTTCCCTTGTAGAAGGGACAATGAGTTAATACGATTCCAAAAGCTACAAATATAACATTAACAATATTATTAGAACTCATAACAGTTAGGAAGATAAGAAGATGAGATTAAAATTCAGGAGACCAAAGCTCACCTTTAAACCAAATCAGCTCCTCTCACTCCTGAACTCTCAGAAAGAGGGACACAAGGAAATTTTCAGAACATCTGGCGTCATGCTTATATTTGCACTGCTGGCAAGGAGCATTTCCTAGAACATGGTAGTAGTGGGTATCTTTCTTTGAGCTCACCAGTTCTCTTTTTAGCAGCCTGTTCCTTCACAGGAATCAGTTTTAAAACAGTGCAAGGACTGAGCAGGTTTTCACTACTTTCACATGGACCAAAACTGAGCAGAGAAAAGTAATAAACTATTAAGGCTGATGGGGGTGAACTGGAGGGAAAATATTTCTAGTTTATTAGCCCATCCTCAGGCTAAGTCTCTTCTATTTAAGTGCACCATACAAAATAGCAGAACTCCATAAGCTAAAGTTTAGCTAACCATGTTGACTTAGTAGCCAAACCATAAAATCTTATTACTTTGGTTTTCTAATGGACAGATAGTGTTCTCATGGCTTCAGAAAAAGCAAGAGGCATTAAAGATTTTACAGGCTACTCAGCTCTTATATATTTCAGCAAACAATATTGACATCTATGTCTTAAAAGGTCACACTGACTAAGAAAAAAACAATGAATAAAGAATACCTCTGCAGAAAATAAAAATCACAGCATGTTTGTAGCAAAGAAAAAGAAAACAAGAATCATGCTGGTAGCACTGAAACTGGGCCATCTGGAGTTGAGTGCTGTGTTGCCCTCCCAACCACTTGCTTGAGGCTTATAAACATCATAATCAGAAAAGCATGCTTCTAGAGGGAATAGAAACTGCCCCAGGTAACCATGCCACCGTTAAACCATGATGATTTAGACCTCTAAAGTAAATAGGCCACAGCTATTACAAGCTGAAGAAATTAGGATAAGATAAGGTAATACTGGCAAGGTAATGTCTTTAACAATTTGTAAATGAAGAACATTGTAGGCACTTCTGTGGAGATTTTCAAGGACACAGAAAGAAATCTGCAACCTGTAACAAAACTCTGCTTCTGTTCATGCTTTAGCAGGCAACACACTGCAGGACAGCCAGCAATATGGTATTTTTTTTTCCTTAGCCTTGAGAGGATTTCACTACCAGCCTTCTTTTTTTTTTTTTTTTTTTTTTTTTTCCTAAAATTAAGCCTCCATGAAGTAGTTTCTTACTGCAAATGGTGAAAATAATCTTAGAGAATTCTAAGGATGGCAAACCAGCAAAAAAGTTCCAGTTTCAGTAAGGCAAGTGGGTAAGATAAAATTCCCTATAGAGTAGTATATTTTGACAGCTTCTCTCAAAATCTCATCCCAGGTCTGATCTGTTGCTCACTAATTACCTCTCTTGTTGCTCAGCCCCAAGTGTTCCTTTTCTCAAAATCTCAGTTTGCTGCTTCTCTTTCCTGCTGTTTTAAAATAGTCTATTCTCTGTGTTCAGAGTGAGCAGGACACTTTGGCACTCTGTAAGAAGGCAAGTAAGACTCAGGCAAGACATTAGAAAAAAATCCAAGAGTAAAAATCGTGAAATGTTGGGGGGAAAAAAAGAAAAAAGGATAAAGTAATGTCTACTTAAACTGTCTGTTTTTCTAAACCTATTCCCTCTTTTAAACCACAGTGAGCTACAAATAGGAATCTAGCATATGTCTTATTTAGAATTATGTTCCCCCAGCCAGTAGCACTGAAAGAAAAGCTACTTCTTACATTCGACATGCAGCCAAGTTAATTGGTAGAACTCAGTCATCCTCAAGGACAAACTTGCTTCCGATGCATTAGCTGAGTTTTGAGATTCCAGTGAAGGAAACATTTGACACATCTGTGTATCAACAACTATATGACTAAAAAGAAAGACTGCAAATACAGAAATAACCCAATAAGTCACTAGTGGAAGATTTTCTGTGTAGTAATCTCATCTATTTTAAATTATAACAGTGGAAAAAGACGGGAAAGAATATTCTTATGATGGAAAAATGTATTTTCTCAGTAGTGCCATCTTTGTAAAAGATAGTACATGCCCATGTTTCTATAATAACTTTAGGAGACAAAAATCTTCTTTTGTATATATATATATGTATATATGTAGGGTCCAATTCACCTATACTTTGTTCCTGTTTTATGCTGGTATAGCTCCCTTGATATGCTTGTGTTTCTCTGGAAACAGACTAAAGGTGAGATTAATCAGGACCACTATAAGCAAATACAACAGATAATTTTATCTTTTTATCTATTAACCTAAATAGAGAAGAACTTTTTTTTTTTTTTTTTTTTTTTTTAGGAGAAAGTGCTTATTTAGAGGTCCACAGTAGCCTAAGCCTTGCCATCACTACGTATGACCACTATAAATGGCAATTTATTTTCACTAATACCATCAGAATGGTTTGATATTTATCACCTTGGAGAAGATTTGAACAGATAACACAGTCTTGCTGGAGAAACAAGATTGTAGAGAAAAATCTTCCCTGCATGAATCACATGAATCACTTCTACAGAATATGATGGTATGATGAAAAAAATAAAGTGAGAGTTTGACATTTTTAATATCGAACTAAAACATTGCAGTGTATCCAAATATTGGAATCCTGCCAGAAGAGCCTAGTACATCACCTGCAATACAGGCAATTCCAGCTCAGCTACTGCTCTACTTAAACAAAAATTAGACCATGATATCCCAAATATGCATTCATACAGTCTCAGAAACACCTTCCTGAGCTCAAGAAGATTTATTTGACCTCTGCCTCTAGCAGCCTGAAAAAATCCTGTGCATTCTTTCAGCCATAATGATGTCTTCCTATTTTGTCAGATCCTTCTCCTAATTAAATTTCTAAATTCTGTTTTCTAACTAAGCCACTCCAGATGTTCTACTTCGCCCATTTTTGGCACAGATAGACATCACAGTTCTCTTTCAAGCAATCCAAATAAATGTCAGGTAGCGTTTCCTAACTAGACAACATGACTGCAGAGAAAAGTTGTATAAAAAGTAACTCTACATGAAAAGAGTAATAATATGTCCAATTATATAGACAAAGCATGCTCAATGATGACCTTTCTATATACACATATTGCTCTGAAAGCAGTGCCTGCTATGTATTTCCGTGGAAAATACTGCAGATACAAAGAGCACAATAATGCTACTTGATAAGAAAAAATCTCAGGTACAAACCACTGTTTTTCAACATTGTCACTAGTATTAACTATGCATTTTCACCACTGATAAATAAGAGCCCACATGCCACGTTCATATGAATCTGTACCAATGCAGGTGAACCACTGTTTCTGCTACCACTGCTGAAACGCATCACCTACCCCTCACTGTACTCATATCCACTCTCCATAAACATTTACCAAGCATCAGTGAATGTCAATGGCTGCAATTTTTGACTCACAGAGGAATTCAGTTCCACACCTTTGCTTTATCCACACTTCTGTGTCAGATGTCATTCTGTCATAGTGCCCCTCTGCTGCCATCTGTCACACGACAACAACATATAATGGAATACTGTTGGGAAGTTTCAGCCTTTACTGCCATACCACCAATATCTGCCTCTGATGTTGTGAGCCAACAAAATAAAGTAGGAGGCATTACATTTGGAGCAGCACTTGTAGAATGGCATGATAGTCATTTACTGTCATCAGCCTTGAAAATTAAAAAACAAATAAATATTAAATAATAAAAAGAATTATTCAAAATACCTGTATCCATACATCTGTGCATTTCAGTTGGATCAGTCAATGTAATACAATCAGCTTTAGTATTTTTCATGGCTTTACTTACAAAATCTGAGCAAAATAGAATGTATTCAGAAATGTAGTTCAGTTATATCCAATTAATTTAACAAAAAATGATTTTATCAGAATTATTCTTATCACACCTCTATCACTACAAATCCCTGATAACTAAACGCAGTTATGAAGATGAATGTTAGAAAAAATTGGAGAGCGTGGACTACTTACTCCACAGGTGAGTTTTTCCCTATACTACCTCACCACTCAGTTCTATTGTGTGCTAGATTGTTTTGAAGTTTGTGCCCCAGTAAAGCTGGAGATCTATTTGTAACTAACTTCTAAAATGATGATCTGATCTCTTTTCTGTTACATCTTGGGTTCCCCCTCCTCCCACCCAGTTTTTGTTTTTTTTCTTTTTTCTTATTTTTCTTTTTTTCTGTTTTGTTAATGGGGGGTATACTTATGCCAGTGGCACCCTGGCTTGTATCAGGAATGGTGTGGTGAACAGGACTAGGGAAGTAATCCTGCCCCTGTACTCGGCATTGGTGAGGCCTCACCTCGAGTACTGTGTTCAGTTTTGAGCACCTCAGTACAAAAGGGACATTGAGGTGCTGGAGCAGGTCCAAAGAAGGGCAACAAGGCTTGTGAAGGGCTTGGAGAATATAGGCTATGAGGAGAGGCTGAGGGAACTGGGACTGCTTAGTCTGGGGAAAAGGAGTCTGAGGGGAGACATTATACCTCTCTTCCAGTACCTGAAAGGTGCTTACAGCGAGAGCAGAGTTGGTCTCTTCTCACTGGTGGCAGGTGACAGGACGAGGGGAAGTGGCCTCAAGTTGCACCGGGGAGGTTTAGGGTGGATATTAGAAAAAACTTCTGTACAGAAAGGGTTGTTTAGCACTGGAATAGGCTCCCCTGGGAGGTGGTTGTCACACATCCCTGAATGTGTTTAAAAACCATTTGGATGTTGTGCTCAGGCACATGATTTAGCAGAGGACTGTTAGAGTTAGGGTAGTATGGTTGAGTGATGTTGGACTTGATTAACTTTAAGGTCTTTTCCAACCTGAGCAATTCTGTGATTTTGTGATCCCAGAAAGAAAATGAATCACTTGATCTTTATAGACAACTAGATTCTGGTTTCCAGACTGAATCACTAGACACTATCAAAGAGCATTGAAGGAAATGTTAAATACAGTTACCAAAAAAAGAAAAAGAAAAGAAAAAAGCCAGGTAGGGGAAAAGAGATGTAAGCCAAGTGCTTTTGTCATAAAAACCTTACGGAATCTTTCACTGTGCAAATGGAACACAGAAGATGCTACTGAAACTTGTATCTGTAGAATGAAGACAGTCAAGAGCAGAACCTTCAGAAGCTTAGCTTGATTTCTCAGATTGGTAAATCAACAAAAGTAGAGTGTCGCACTCGGGTAACTGTACTGTTTTCAAGAGCTGAAGTCTGGGTTTAGAGATAATTCTACATTCTGATGCTCTACTGCATAATATTTGATATCATATCTGAAAAATCAAAATAAGATTATTGATATAGCTACATTAGTAATGATCTGAAGGTTATGGCACACAATACGAAACACAAATGTATAGAAACAGAAATCATTTGCTGAGAAGAGTTCAGCATTGCAATGTCTGCTGCCTCACTTCTTCTATTCTATCTTATGGCCTCAATTTTTTCACATAGAATTTTAAATCAAAAGTAAATACACAGAAGGCAATTGAACAATATTATAGTAAAGCCTATCCAAGTGTAAAGAGAATTCAAGATCCTCAACCTAACCTTTACAGCACCATAAGCATTTCTTTTTATATCTCAGAGAAAAAATAGCAGAGGTCATTAGGGATTTGGACCTGTTCTAATAAAAATTGAGCTCTAGCACATAAATACAGCAAAAAAAGGAGAGTTAAGAAGTATTTTTTTTCTTTTCCTTCAAAAAATACTTCAGAAAATGTATTCCCTATTAAGTGTATGTATTAATTTTGACATGAGCACAATGGGCAAAGAGTAGATATGTTTTAATTTTGAATTTGATTAACATTTTGAAGATAATGTTAGGAAAACATGTTTCCTGCTAATTCCACAACACTGACTATTTTTGTCTACTTGAGCCAAATAAAGCAAACAAAATGCATGTGAAGACCACAAATGGCAATGATATTTCTCCCCAGCACATTTTGTCTGTGCTGCCATTTCTTCCAGCAGTTGCTCACCGAAGAAGGCAGCCTATGCATCCACAGCTGCTTTTAGCATTCCAGGTGGTAAGAAGACAGTTACAGTTTGAGGTTGGTAAGAAAAATCTCATGTTGGAGATTAGAATAATCAATCTGTCTCCAGAACATTCAGATGCTTTGCACCAGACACAGTGCTACCATAGCTATGCAGACAGTCTGTTCACAAATTTAACTCCAGTTCTCAGGGAGGCAGAGCAGCTCCCCAGACGTGTATGACACAGGTGGCTTTCACAATTTGGTTTTCAGCTGGATCAGATTCCTGATCGAGCTGATTGCAGTTGCCTGCGTTAAAGATGTGTGGGAACCAGGACCTCTCTTTTCTGAAATTAATGGGATTAATTCTTAACTTTTAAACACATTAAATAGCTGATAAACTGAGAAAAGTTATATTTACCATAACCGGATATAGCATCCAGATTTCAGATGCTATGGTCTTCACTCAGGCTTGCACAAAGGCTTTAAAATAGTCAGTATGGCCTTACGGTGGGGAGTTTGAACTGTTAGACTTCCACGTTCTGAGTGATGTGGTCTGTTGCCAGCATTTCCACTTAAAAAAAAAAGTGATGAAACTCAGTAAAGCCACACTGGCTCGCTCTGTATGTGCAAAAGCCATAAAAATAACATTAAAATGTATTGTTTAATATTCCAAGAAGCTTTTCCAATGCAATACTGTTTGATTGACTAGTATAGCAGAAAAGCACACAGAGAGCTTGAGGAGAACAGGCTGGGAGTGGCGTATGCATGATTACACCATCAATTTCTTCCAGTTAGTTTTCCTCTGGGTTTATTGCAGTTGTTTGTTATTTGTAAATGAATGGCAATATATTCCATCATTTAAAATCAAATTTGGTGAATGTTAGCACTCATGAATCTAGAAGATGAATTGCAGTGGTTGGAGCTGCAGACTAAGAAAAATAATCTTAATGGTCTTAAACTATCCTGTTAAAAAAAGAAAAAGATAAGAAAAAGAAATAGAAAAAGAAAAGGAAAAGGAAAAAGAAAAGGAAAAGGAAAAGGAAAAAGAACAGAGATGTCAATCATGAAAACTGCTCTTGCAGAATCAGTCATAAAGAGAACAGGAGGAATAGCAAAGCACAGTTGCAAGTGTTTTTATTTCAAAGAATTGAAATCAAGTCTTAGCAGTTCTTCCCCAGTGCTGAAAGTGAAAAGTGGAACTGAATTTCAGCCTATGCTTTTGTTATTCAAATAAAAGACTAACATAACCTTATGGCTTCTTCACTCTTGTGTACATTTTTTCTTACCCATCGGAAACAATAAAGAACAGTATTAGCTTCGTGTCCAGTTAAAAATAGATTCATTAAGAACATATGATGAGCATTTTCTTGTTCTCATTTCTTCTACTATTACAGAGATCCAGGAGAACTTTAATATTGCAAGAGGCAGTGCAAAGTCTTAATTTATCAAGAAAGCATTAAAATATCTAAGAACAATAAGCTTTTCTTAAAATTATTTTTAATAATGACCACTTTTCCTTTGAAACTCTAATTTAGTATTGCAGTAAAATGAGCAAGTAAGTAGAGTAGGCAAATGAAATGAATTTTTGTTTCTAATTTGTCAATAAACTGAAATAAGCATTCTAGTGAATGAAATCTAGATTTCACCTGTATCTAACATTCTAGGGATGAGAATCTTCTCTCTAGGAAGGTATCTCCTTCTGCCAGCTAAAATATCAGGAATATTTCTTCACATGTATCTCATAAGCTTTGTCTCTGGTCAACATTTCCCAGATGCCGCTATTCTGACAGAGAAACAAAACTGATTTTTGAAAAATAGACTCAGAAGCTAGCAGCAGGCAGCGTGTCAGTGGGTTGTTGGAAGAACTGAGAGCTGGAGCTCTTCATCCCAGAGAAGACTCCAGAGGGACCTAATAGCAGCCTTCCAATACCTGAAGGACGCCTACAGAAAAGGTGGGGAGGGATGTTCTATTAGGGTGTGAAGTGACAGGATGAGGGGAAATGGCTTTAAACTGGAAGAGGGTAAATTTAGACTAGATATTAGGAAGAAATTCTTTACTGTGAGGGTGGTGAGACAGTAAAACAGATTGCCCAGAGAGGTTATGGATGCCCCATCTCTGGAGGTGTTCAAGGCCAGGTTGGATGGGACTTTGAGAAAACTGGTCTAGAGAGAGGTGCCCCTGCCTATAGCAGGGGTTGGAACTAGATGATCTTAAATGTCTCTTTCAACCCAAACCATTCTATGGTCCTATGAAAGGTGGGCTCCAAGTCTACAGAATGGGTATGGTACTGTCTTCCTACTTCAGCTCCTAGTGGGCTGATATGAACAGAAGTGCATCTTAGGGTTGATCTTCTTGGGAAGCTCGTAATTTGCAGTGTGGTAACTGTTCAGCACTAATTTAACCCATTGACAAATATTAAATTAAACCATGATCTCAATAGCTCATCCACCTTAAGGCTTTCAATCACCTTGCAGAGTACTTTGTCTTTGAAATTCTCACCACCTCACCTACTCTTTCCATCAGATCATCTTATATAAATGGTCCTTAGTATATCAAGCCTTAAATCAACCTGGAATTACCCTTAATTAAAGGACTCTCTAAAATGAAAACTGATTTGCATTTGCAGGAATAGCCCTTATCTTATTTATATCATCTAAGAAGTAACAAAAAGCAACTAGAGATAGCAGAAAAATGTTTTTCTACCAATGTTGCTTACACAAAATATGCAAGTATTTTTTTAAATAAGAGTTCAAGTACTGTAAAAATTTAAGATACACTGGCTCTGCAGTCTAAGCCCCAATACTTTACTGTTCTGGTAGCATTGTAATTTTGCCAGATGCTTATAAAATTACTTTTGTTCCTCTAGAGCACATGGACATGATAAGACATAGAATTAATGAAAATATATTTTTACTGCCAGGAAAAAAAAAGTCTATATAAAGTATACCTTTACACACTAATAAAACCTGTGAGTTTACATACAGATTATGAATACAAATTGCAAATGTCAGTGAATATAATTAAAGTGGTCCAGAGGTGTGAAAGGAATCCACAGTTCTCAGAAGACAAGTTTCTCTTACTGCCCTTCTTCCTTCTCTTGCTTGTACAAATGACATGATTCTATTGGAGAGTTTACCATTCATTTGGAATGTTGATGCATTTATCTATCCAAACCATTTAGACAAGTTTTCTGTGTCGCCTTCTATGCTACTGGTCTCTGTTTATGCATACCACAACTTACAAACCCACACAGCAGGCAGATAACGCATAAGGTTAATACCTTTAGCAATTACAAATGTGGTACATTCTTTCTGACAGTGGCCAAGCTGAAGAGACCTTAACAGAAACCGAACCAGATGCTTTGGATAGCAAGATCTATATTAAATATAAAATTTCAACCGCTCCCTCCATTATCTTTTATATGTGTATTTCTTAAAGCTAAGCAGAAAGTTTATTGCTTTAGAACTGAAAAATTAGATTTTATATGCTCATATATTTTCTCTGATCAATTATTTGAAATTCAGTGTCATATGATAAAGAAAACCTACTTCTTCCAAACAAACAGAATTCATTATTTATACTTTCAAGCCACAGTCATTAATTCTCAGTGTGAATGAAGCATGGTTTAGAGCAAAAAAACATTCAGCATATGTTTTGTGCAGTATTTTTTGCCCTAAGATGAAGCAGACCTACATTTGTGCAATTTCTCACCTGCTCTTTGGTTGCTTCAGCCCTACCATCTGTGGGGAAGAAAGCTGCTTGATCAACAAATATTGAGCTACATTTTCAAGAAAAAAAGAAATTCAGTTAATGGTTTTATGAATAGACTGTCTGCATTATTCATTACGCAGGAATTTACTTTCGCCTGGTTAAACATACAAAAAGAATGCTCATTTACAATCATATGTTCTAGTTCTCTCCAAAATAAAAATTCATTCTGAGAAATAATAACCAAATTAGTTAATTTTCATATCTACTAATACTTGCATATTCTACAATATCAGTTCTAGCCTGTGCACTTCATTTTGAAAAAAAAAAAAATCATAGAAAAATTAATTACTGAAAGATTAATTCCTTTTTTCAAATGATCTTAATTGCTTTTCTTATCTTTTCAAGAAATATGACAATATGAAACATGATGTATAGATATATAGATAGTAGAAATATAGAAATATGATAAAATATTATATTCATTTTAACACAAAGGATTTTAGAAAATGGTTTGTTTGTTTGTTTTGTTTTTTATTTGATGCATCTGATCAAACTGGTCAATCAAATTTATATTCTTTAAGGAAAAAAAACCTTCATACTGTGGGGAAAAGAATTCTCAAAAATATTTTCCAAACAAGCGAATGCCTACTTAAATTTAAAGTTCACAGTGAAAATTTCAGCCCAAAAGAAGAAAACTCAGAAACTTCTTATGAAGAGAGAGTTTGTTTGGAGATGAGGCCAACCTCAAATGACAACCGAATGAAATTAAAATTAGCATTAACATACAATAGCAGGCAGAGACAGACCATCCAAACATTTGTGTCTGTAAATATAGCAGCGAATAAAAGTCCATTTCAGCCAGCTATTTCTTCTTAATCAGAAACTTCCCTGATCACCCCCCAAAGCTGTTATGTACAATCTGTCATATGAAAAGAAGTTGAATAGTTAGACATACCAGAAAGTCTGATTCTTTAATACAGTATTTAAAAAATAAAAAGTAAGAGTCATTAGAAAATGCTGACAGAAGTTAGATAGAGGTGGGAGGATGAGAAAGAGTATTAACCAAGAGATTAAAAACAGCTATATACAAGATGACTTAAATTTCTTTACTGCTCAATTTTATGGCTGCCTTTTTCATTCAACTATAGTCATTTTAATTTGATACCTTTCATATAAACAATTTTTTTCATCTGGTAGATATCACTGAGAGTAAAAGGAACTTCACAAGTATGAGTGACTGAAACAAGTCTACATTGTTTTTTCTGACCTTAGTGCTAATTGGCATAAAGTTAAAAAAAAAAAAAAAAAAAA
>PPHD01011740.1:0-18583 GCA_002909625.1 Bambusicola thoracicus
TCCTCTCCTCTCCTCTCCTCTCCTCTCCTCCTCTCTCCATTTTTTTTTAAATTTCTTCCTGCCTCCCTTTCTTACACCCTTCCTTCCGTTCTTTTCCTTTGATTGGCCATGGTTTGCTTTTTTTTTTCTTTTTTTCGTAATGCTGCTTTATGCATGAGATATCACTTTGTTTTCCTCATTACTGTTCCAAACCTCATCTGCCAGTGAAACGCACTTACACCAGCATGTCAAAGTACTTTCTGGCATCAGTTGCTGCAATACTATTCTGTGCGAAAATGGAGGTGGTTGTGTCCCTCTAAGGGATCACAACCACCAGGAAAGGCAGAGATACTTTTATGGTTTGGACAGCTATTCTTATGATCCAGAGTCTCTCATTAAGTTCGTACTTGTCTTTCAATAAACAGATTAAATAGATGTTTATTTTGTTTATTTTGAAACATGTTACCTTAAATGTATTTAAAAGACTTTGCTGTGAAACATTACATCATGTCACAAAATAAAAGTATTCTTTAGTGCATTGTACAGACATATTGAGAGGGAAGTACCATCTCAGGTATAATTTCCCAGTGCTAACAGTAGTATCCATGGGACTGCTGAAATGGTGAACTCTTGAATCCCTGCCTACCCTGCAGGTAGTAGCTTGATCTTTTTCTCTAGGAAGCCTTACAAAATATGTCCATGATCTTTGCCACTTGTGATAATGGGTCATGTTATGTTTTGATTCATATAAGCCCTTCAGTGTTTGTACTATTTTTTAAAGGAAGAACTTTTAAAGATCTTGAGAAATTAACAGAGGGTGTATAACATTCCCATAGCAAATGCAGCAGTGTTCATGAAAAGCTGTAATGCTACAAAACAGTTTACAGTTAAATTGCTTCAGAGCAGCCGAGGGTGACTGTTGTGACTGGTACACTTAGGATTTAATGTAATTAAACAGATGAGAGCAGGAGGAAGGAAGAGCCACAAAGCCAACTTATTCATCATACCTCCATAAGATGCTCTGTAGTTTCTTTTTTTGGAGCTGGTGTTACACTACAGTCTCTTCTGATTGGTATTCCACTATTTATCTATTATGAGTATTTATATAGATTTACAAAAAATATTAAAAATGACACCAAAGAAAGCAGATGATTGTTTGAATTTGATCCTGATGTACTTTACTAATTTTACTCTGATTAATACAGCAATATGACTGGGAAGAAACATCTAAGGCTTTGCTTTTATAATTTATATTGCATCAGAATCCCTCCTGTGCTATAATAAACATCTACTTGTTACTTTTGTTTATATATAATTAACCACAGATATAAGACATTGTTAACTTTTCAGCTAACAGTTTATGTAATTGATGGTGCATTTATTCCAGTGTTCATACAAAAAATAGTGTTCTCATATTTAATCCTTGAAAGCCACTAGTGTGGTATGTTTTGCAGTGGTTCAAAAGAACTCAGTGGTTAATTGCTGCTTGACAGTTACATCTTTTTAAATGCATTCTCACATTTATTAGTGCTGGGAATCAAAATGGAAAGCCTTTGTCTTTGTCTGTAGGGATCACTGGGAAGGAAAAATGGATGTAAAGGGATGTCTTCCTGTCTGCCACAATACTACATTTGTTCTAGAAGAAAAGGAAAGGAAATAGAGAGAAAAACGTTGTGTTTTGCTGAAAGTTTTAATTGTAAACTATAGAACGATGGAATCATTTGAGTTGGAGCAGGCTTTTAAAGGCCGTGTAGTCCAACTTCACTGCAATAAACAGGGACAGCTACAGCTAGATCAGGTTGCTCTGATCCCCATCCAGCCTGACCTTGAGTGTCCCCAGAGACAGGGTATGCACTCCTTCTCTGGGCAACAAATGTCATGGAGAAAGACTGCATCTGTTAAATGGTGTTAGTTTAAAAAGATCTTACCAAGTTTAATAGTCATGCTCTCTATCTACAGGACATCCCTGGATGTGGAGTGAGGTCGCCAAGACTTTTATGTTTAAATTTCTTTTCCCAGTAGCTCTGGACCTGTGTTTTGTATTCCAAAGGCAAAGGAATTCACCAAGACACACAGCAAATGCAGTGCTGGGGCTGAAGCACACAGGCACAGGCAGGTAGTTCTCATGGGTGGTAGAATGACATCAGGATCTGAACTGCTGCAGGGCATGGTCACACTTCACTTTCAGGAGAAAGTACTGTCAATGGTGGTTCAATGCACCACAGTTACCACCATGAAACAAGCTCCCTACTGATTTCAGTACCTGACATAACACAGATATGCAGACTCAGTGCAAATTGTCCTATCTGTCCCTCCTACTTTCTATCATTAGTGACAACAGAGCAAGTATGGTGTTCCCTTCTCCCTACTACATGATGTCAGAGAAATTGACACAGGGGGAAGGGGTGGAGGAAATAAATGCCATATCTTAAACTTTCTTAGTACAGTATGACATGGCAGTACTTAAATCTGTAATTGTTCCCTGATGTGAATTGCCTCTGGTAGATGAATGAAAGAGATGGAGAACGATTTGTCTTACCAAAGCTTCACAAACAAGTGAATGTCACAGGTGTGGGCTTAATTCAAGAGATCCTGAACTCTTCATTTCTTGTGGACAGCCTCGTGCTCTGCTGCATGCTGGCAGGTAAATGATTTCACTTGTTATTTTATTACTCTGCAAAGAAGTTTTCGTTCTTTTTTTATTATTATTGTTGTGCAAGACTGTAAACAGTTGAAATGTGTGGAATGTATTTCCAGCTCAGCAGGCTTTTTTTTTTCAGAGGGCAAAATTAGCCACTGGAGTTAGGTCTCTGTAAACACTCGCTGCTGGAGAACTGAAGCGTCATAAAAGGGTGTTGTATTCTTTCTGAAACCAGCATTTTCTGGAAGCGTTACTCACAGGAATTAAAATGTCCCAAAGCACAGAATTACATTTCTTCAGAAAGACTGGAAGTAATTTTGTTGCAGAATTTCAGAGATGCTACAGGAATTAGGCTGCCCTGAAGGAAATGACATCAAATTTTGCAGACCCTTGGGAAAACAACTTTCACTCAATTGAATTACCATGTTACACCATCCCATTTCCTTCATTCAGTTTACTTTTAGGACTGTTCAGAATTGCTATAACATTCATTTTCTGATTATTTTTTATTACAGTCTAAAGACTATCATTATTATAGAAATAAAAAAAAAAAGCCCTTTCATTTGTTTTCCCAGTCTTTCCATTCCTGAACTAACATGAATCCACACCAAATCTTTACATCGTACTGTTACACCCTGTACTACCTTTACATTAATATCTTACAGCTTGCTACATTTCACATTTAGCATTCTAGTTTAACTTCATTAATTGATACCTTTTCTCCCCAAATACTTGATTTTTTGACCATTTATGACATTTTTCCTATGGCACGTTTCTTGCCAGGCCAACTACCTTTGTTATTAATATATTCCCTCTCTCTCTATTTCTCTCACTATTAAACACACTGGTGTTCCGTGGTTTCTAATTGGTGAGAGTGTTTCTGACAGGTTGGTCTATGCTCTCATTTTCTTCCTGCTCTTTCCCTTCAAGTCTAGCATGTCTCCAAACCACATTTCTTTGGGCACTGACTTAGAGTAGATAATAAGCTGTACTTTTCCCCCTGACGAAAGTTATATAAACCTTCCCCTTTGTGGCACCTGCCAATCTGAAAAAGTTTAATGGAGTTTTCTTTTTTTTTTTTTTTAATAGACTTTAGACTGAGAACTACCAGAAAAGACATTAACTTACAGCTTCTTGTAGTAATGAAAACACAATATGGATGTTGTCCTTAGTTTGGTGTCAACAATTCAAGTAGGTGGTCAGAAGCTTTTATTTGAACTTTCTGCATATTATTTTGAGGGCTGAATCCATGCTTTATAGAGATTGGTGTGAAATGAGTTGTTTAATTTGCATAGATCAGGAAGAGAGGTAGAGGTATACACTGAATTTGAGGACAGCAGGAACAATTATTTCATACTGTTTGATTTATGTAATGAAAAGATATTCAAAAGGTTTTGTTCTTCCATAAATCAAGCCCAAGGACTTTACCTATTTAAGCCAGATATTTCAGTTTTCAAAAGACTGAGTTACAGAGTGGGTGGAAGAGTTCAATTTGTGACCGATGCCTCTGCAACAGTATAGAAATGATCAAATCATGTAAACCCAGATGATTCCAATAGATAAGCTATGTCTTCTGGTGCACCAAAAGGACAAGAAATATAAAAAATAAACATCATGCTCCATTATCACAAAAAGGAGACTAATTAAATTCAAATACATGAACAGACACAACAGTGACACAGATTTCCTTCAGAGTATTGGTATAAATGCTCTATATCTTGTTCTAGATGTTGCAAGCTACAACAAGATAATGCTTCAGAAAGAAAGAGGAAACAAATAAACAAAAGCAGCTGGAAATTCCTTCCTGACCCCCTGTTAGTAGATAATCCAAACCCTTAAGCTCTGATTAACCTAATCGGGTTCAAGTATAAGCATTATGAGAGTACTGAGATAATAGACAGTATTCTGAATCCTGGTAATAAAAAAGAACTTGGATCAAGATGCAGAAATAGGATGAGATTTCTTAGTTCATAAAAAAAAAAAAAGAGGATGACATTTGGATTTACTGACAATTAAGAAGAACAGCTGTATAGAAAGTCATGAAACTAGGAAGAAAGTAAGCTACTTCATCTGAATTTCAAATTCTATGATTCTATTTGTGGTTTCACCTTTTAATCTCACTATATGTCTACATCTTTCAAGCTGTGGATAGCATAACTGGAAGTAGTCACCCAAGAGTGATGATACAATGGAAGGCTGCATCTACCCATATTGGGGTGAGAAAGTTTTTAGCAGCTGCTGCTGGTCAAACACATGAAAGTAGAATGAGGATCGTACAGATTTAAAATTAGGAGAAGTCAGACTGGAGCTTTAGGAAGAATTTAAAAAATTAAGCATTACAACAGTTTAGCTGGTGTTGCATTAAGTATTCCATCAGCAGAAATATTGAGGTGAAAGTTGAATGTCATTCTCAATTAGTGCACTCTAGTTCCACATGTACTGTGGAGGGTGTCACTCCAAAACGGTTGACAGTGGAGCTTTTTGGCTTTATAATCTGTGAGGTGAAAACTACAGGACCCTATTTCACTCTACACAGATGACAGCTCTGTGGCACAGAAGACGAGCCCCTCCCTCTGCCTGTGGCTGATGAAGGAGGCTGAATTGTCCTGCTTGATGAAGTGCAGTCTCCCTCTTCTGCTTTCTTATAGACACATTTGCAGCATTTCTATCTGTGGATCTGCCAAATTCTGTAAAAGGAGGTCATATTTGGCCTTGCGTGAGACAAAGAATTCTGTTTTTATGAAAGTGTTCTGACTGATTTATCATCGTTGTGAGCACTGCAGACAAAGAACAAGATGAGAGGATATTAAGAAATAAAAAGGAAACTAGAAGACAGACTAGTTAATGTTTCAGAGAAAATTTGTTGTAATGAATACAAATGAAAATCAGTAGCTTTATAGCAAATTATATTCCAGCTGCATTCATTCTATATATTCTACTTGTTTGCACATCACTGCAGCCAGAGCTGACATAACGGGCAGGTAGGATTATTTTGGAAGGCTTTTGCTTCAGTAAGAATCTAATTCATTCAAAGGAGACAAAGATATGACTGTGACGAAATGCTGTGGTGAGACATTAATTACAAGAAGGGGTTGCAAACCTTCAGAATTTATGTTTCGGAGAGGCCCAGAAAGGTGGGCACTTTCTT
Organism: Bambusicola thoracicus; assembly: GCA_002909625.1. NCBI lineage: Eukaryota > Metazoa > Chordata > Aves > Galliformes > Phasianidae > Bambusicola > Bambusicola thoracicus. The sequence goes on from PPHD01011740.1 coordinate 5,769, forward strand.
GTCTTCTTGAAGGCATACAGCAGGCAACTCTCTCCTGTTTCCAAACAATGTTCTCTTGAGCTCTCAGTTCCACACACTCTTACTCCCTCAAGAACAAGGCAAATGAGACTCCCTGTCTCACGTGGGTTTGAAAATCTCTGGTTATCTGGCCAGAATATATCCTATAGCATTCCTCCCTTTGCTCCTCCTTGCCTGGCATATGCTCTCCTCTCTATTCTGCACAGGATGAAACTCAGGAAATCAATTTCTTATAAACAAACATCCTTTAAGTTTACTCCCAAGCAATTTAGTGCAATCTCTGTTTCCCTCTCTCTTTTAGGTGCTGACTGGGCTGATGTGTTGGCTCACCCTGGGGTTACAAGCACACCAACTAGTCTCCCTGCAAGGGGACAGAAAGGTCTTTCAGTACTGAGGACTTGTGCAGTCAGGAGACCACAAGCACTTGCGTCCTTCACTGAGAGGGATCCTTCACTGATTTTCAATTTGTTTGGCAAAATCAATATGCCTTGTGCGGTTGTTTTTTGTTTTGTTTTGTTTTTGTTTTTTAATTATTCTTTGTTGATCCAAGGTGTGGTTTTACCTCCATCATGTAGATTTTCTTTAAAGTATCATTATACAACTTCTAAAGTTTATTTCTTCTTCCTCATCTTGCGGAGGACAAAGAGACAGAGAAGGGAATTGTGAAATAATCAGGAGAAGATGAATAACATTCTACTTTAGAAGTGAATATTTATACAAAAGTGCCTTTGCTCTCTTCTGTCAGTGTAAAGAGGACCAAAACTTTCATTTACTTCCCTTTTCACCATTAAAATGGAGCTGTGGAGGCCTGGTATAATGAAGAGTTGGGCTCTCCAAGTATGCAAAATCAGTACATTGGGAAGATTTACGATTGTAGGAGAGGACAAAGTGATGTGTGTTGGTCATTGTTACAAAGACGAATATTACATATTTTGACTTATTCTAATTTAATGAACCCCAGAAAGCACTTTTAGTGTTTACTTTTTCCTCATTTGATTCTAATTAACCTTTCCCATGATTCAGATGTCTGACAAATGTAGAGGGCTGCAGGGCTAAGTGCTTTTTTCCTATGATTGACTTTAATTAAGCATGCTCCAGGCTTGAAACCCTTGTAAACTTGGAGAACTTTATTTTAATTGCCTTCTGCCACATTTACTTATGCTAGACAAATAATATAAATCAAATATCAATGCTATTAGAAGAACGAAGAACTGAATTACAAAATAGTAGTCTGCCACAGAAAAACATATTAAACTCTATATCTGAATAGAAAGTACTATGGCGGGAGAAAGATAACAGATTTTATGAAGGAAACTTCTGAAACTTTAACAGCTTTTCCTTTTCTGCACAGTAAATATGTTAAGAAACCAAGTTTCAAACTACTGTTATTCTTCTCCAGTTTCAGTGTTAAGAGGTTATATTCATTAAAACATGAAATTTTTAACTGAATACATCAAGAACTTATTTCGGGCTTTGGACTGCTCAGCAGCTCTCTGTTGCAGCTGTTGGAATGAGTCAGTTCAATCTTAATTAAGAGACCTTGTCACCTAAATTGCATGAGTTTTCTGCTCCCTGAGCCTATCCCAAGAAAATCAGACAAAGAGTTAGGCACCAGTGTTTGTACAAATAAATACTGATGTCATTGTTCAAAACGCTGCAAACAAAATAATGCTCCAGCAGATATTTGGAGAAATAAATCAAAGATCACCCATAGTTTTTTAGTCAGTATGAAGATTTTATCCAAATAAATGTTTGTTTGTTTGTTCTTCTATTGATTGATAGGGTTTTAATATAAAATTCCATCTGGCTTACAGGTGAAGAATATCCTTACTATGAAAACGAATAACAAATCTTGTTTTCACTCTATGTTCCACAGGTATGCACTGAACTCAGTGCTTTAGAGAGGAATCTTGAGTTGCAGAGAGTAATCTTGAGTCACACAAAGGCACTGTACTGCACATTTTTGCTCCTTTAAAATTGTACTGTAAGTTCTGAAGGATCAGCTGAGTTATATTTACTAAATTAGGCTTCTCCTATGAAAACTCTTAACTCTTGACAGGAGTAGTGTGGCTGTCATGCTAGGATAACACCCTGAGAAAACCTTTTGCACTTGCTCTGGCTGAAAGTGCTTACCGTTAATAAAAAAATGGTCTGAGGAGGCTTTACTGGAAAGAAGCCTCTCAAAACTGTCTTTGAGCTTAATTACAGTAGAACAGTGGTCTTGAAATATGAGCTAACCTTTTGCTTCGGTAACCAAAATCCTGAAAATAGATGACACAGGGGTTAACAGTGGTTATCTCGGTCTTGATGTCTCTGTTTCCTTCCTTCCTTTTTTCAAAATCCCTTTTCTAAGACAGTGCAGTATACACTAAATTATAAATATATATATATATAAAATAGATGTGACTTAGATCAAGTTAATTCCAAAATCAGAATCTTTACATCTGCACCCACAAATAGCGCAAAGGAACACCTGAATATTTAATCAGTGGAGGCATCATAACATACATAAACATGCACATGCACCTATTCCTTTATATGTTTAACTGTTTAAGAAAACATTTTTCTCTGAAAACAGATCCTGCAAAAGGTAACAGATTGACAGCTCTGTTAGTTCTATTTATCCAGCTAACATGTACTGCTGAAACCACTGCAGCATAACGGTCTCCACAGGGGCCACCTTCAGTTTCAAAAGAATAATTACATTCCCGTACCCCGTTGGTACTCAGCTTACAAGAATGCCAATAACAACACTGTACCAGGGTGGCAGCTTTCAGATCCCAGCCCAGGACTACAAGATGTTCTGGGCCAACCTAAAGTGAGGTGTCAAAACCTGCACAAAGCTGAAGGAGAACTGTTTACTTTCCTGGAGCCAGTAGTTTAATTCCTGATTTTGACATGTTTAGGAGTCCTGTTGGATGGCCTCAGATTAAAGGGGTAAACTAGGATACATGGTGGGAGATACACAATGTAGATATTGGACACTTGATGCACAAAGCAGCTTATTTTTAAAGTACCCTGAACCCTCTAAATTAATTAAATTAATTTAAAATGGGAGATGCAAGCCATTTGATGTACTGTGGCTTTTTCCTGACTGTGTGTCTTGCTTAGTCAGAGTCACTATTATTCACAGGAAAAAAATCTACAGCCGTTTCCTGGTTTTAATTAATTCTATTTTACATCCTGACACTTTAACTTGCTCTTGATCAGCTTCTAAGTGATCTGTTTGACAGGTCTATCTTTAATTCTGAGTAATTGCCAAATCATTTTGCAATTCATCAGAAATAACTCTAGCTAGAAAGAGCTATTTTTCTTTGAGAATGAAAGCAAACTCTTAGAAAAAGGCCTGGGAGATTCAAGAAAAATTGTAATGTCGTGAAATTTCTGAGTGGGAGACCCCCTTCAGATTTCTAGCAAGACTGCTGAGTAACTTGTGCATTCCATAAACACCATAATGATATGGCTTGAATGAAAGAACCTGTCTACATTCGATTGCTTTATTTAGACTACGTTGAAAACCCAGCAGTCTATTACAATCTATTGAACATGCTCATTTTGCGGAGACATTTTCGATGCCCTTTTTTATTGTGTGAGAGTATTGATAGTTGGTATTAGCTTTCAGGAACACCTGTAATTACAAACTAAAGCACAGTGTTTCTGACTGAATATTTTAAAAACTCTGCATAATAACTACAATAACTTTCCTCTCTTTCAGCTCATTCGCTCTGTACAAAATTCCAGGTACAGACAGTCATGTTTGCTCCCTATTGAGTCACTGTTATCTGGGGAAAGCTCTTTTGCCAGCTGTCGACAGTGGGAACAAGGACCTTACATGGAAAGGTCCTTTTCTAAAACTGATTAGACTATGACCTATGTACATTTATGTTTCTTTTTCTGTCTCTGGGAAATTAAATGAAAACTATATCTGGGCCAAACATTTTAATGAATTTTAAGCTTTTTTTTTTTAAAAAAAAAAAAAAGAAAAAGAAAAAGAAAAGAGGCAGATCTAGGACAATTTTCAAATTCTGTGAAGTTGGGAGAAAACTGGCATTGAATACCTCCAGGAAATGTGAACCCACAATTTCTAACAACAACTTCTCACAACAGTAGCCTGTTCCAGCGCCTCACCATCCTAAGAGTAAAAAATGTGCTCCTAATATCTCATTTAAATCTCCTCTCTTTTAGTTTAAAACTGTTCTGCCTTGTCCAATCACTATCAGATTGTGTGAAAAATCAGTTTCCCTCCTCACTTTAAGTACTTGAAAGCTGCATTGAGATCTCCCCACTGCCTTCCCTTCTCCTCAGTGTTTCTTCATAAGAAACACAGAAGTATTAAGGTTGGAAAAGATCTCTAAATCATCCAGTCCAACTGTTCACCTACCACCAATATTGCCTACTAAACCATGTCCCTAAGTACTACATTGACCCTTTCCTTAAATACCTCTAGGTTGGTGACTCCACCATCTCCCTGGGCAGCCTGTTCCATTGCCTCATCAATGAAAAGAATTTCTTCCAAATATCCAACCTGAACCTCCCCTGGCACAGCTTGAGGCCATTCCCTCTTGTTCTATTGCTAGAGGCAGAAGAGGCTGACCCTCACCTCACCACAACTTCCTTTCGGGTAGTTCAGGTAGAATGATAAGGTTTCCCTGGAGCCTCCTATTCTCCAGACTAAACAATCCCAGTTTTCTCAGCTGCTCCTCCTAAGATTTATGTTCCAAATTTTTCATCAGCTTTGTTGTTCTTCTCTGGTCACACTCTAGGGCTTCAATGTCTTTCTTGTAGTAAGGGGCCCCAAACTGAATGCAGTACTCAAGGTGCAGCCTCACCAGTGTTGAGTTCTGGAGGATAATCAGTTCCCTAATCCTGCTGGCCAAATTATTTCTGATACAAGCCAGGATGCCATTGGTCTTCTTGGCCATCTTGACATACTGCTGGCTCATTTTCAGCTGAGCACTGACTAACAACTCCAAATCCTTTTCCTCTTTATAGTCTTCCAGCCTCTGAGCCCCAGACCTGTAGTATGGGATTGTTGTGAGCGAAGTGCAGGACTCAACACTTGTCTTGCTGAGCTTTATCCTATTGGCCTCAGCCCATTGATTCAATTTGTCCAGATTCCTCTATAGAGCCTTCCTACCCTCAGGCAGGCTGACACTTTTCCCCAACTTGGTGTAGTCTACAGACTTACCAAGGGTGCACTCGATTCCCTCATCCAAATCACCAGTAAAGATATTAAACAGAATGGGTCCCAATACTGATCTCTGTGGGACACCACTCATCATCAGCCTCCACCTGGACATAGGGATGTTGACCAAATCCCTCTGGCTTTGACCATCCAACCAATTTCTTATCTAATTCTGCCTCTACTGTAGAGTTATGTTATTCCATCTCCTAAATGCTTTTTGGTATATGTTAAATGTCACCTCAGTGGGTGCGCTTCCTTACAAAATGCTCTGCTTTCAGTCCAAGATTGATCACTACTTGAATAACCCAGAGAGTCCAGCAGATTTAATTACTGTGAGATTTCTAGATCTGGGACTTACTCAAGGTAATGACACTACAATATATGTACACACACATATGTTTACCAATCCATTAATTGTTCTCGTAGTCTAAATCCTGATACAGCAAGACTACTGCCCACCTTCCAGAGAACTGGCAAATAAAATGTCATTCTAACTATACAAAGATTTATTGGGCAGCGGGGCACAACAGTGTTACCATGGAGAAGAGAGAAGGGAATTATTCCTCCATGGTTCAGGATCACATGGTTGCCTCGTCTGTGTTACTTATAGCCAGAATATTTAATTCTCTTCAGGTAAAAAAACTAGAAAACAAACAAATTAAAAACAAACCAACAAACACAGAAAGCCCCACCAGCAACAAAAACAAACAAGGAAGTACACTTAAAATAATGGAGGAATATGCAAGAAATCCTATGAAGGCAGACACAAAGGCAAATACTTTACTTTTAGGTGTGGCATTTTGGGGGGAATTTCTTCCTGGAAGCAGCAAATAGGTGGCAAAACTGAAAAAGAAAAATTTAAGTAATTCCTTCTTCCCAGATGTGCAGATGAAAAGAATACTCGTTGCATTGTTATGATTTGGCTCATATCAAATGTACCTTCATAAAATATCATGCCATATTGCTGCAGCTGGCTGGGTAATATCTGGATGATATCTGTTCCTGCAATTGTCATTGCCAAGTAAAGAGATCTGCCAAATTATTAAAAAGTGTATTACAGTCCCAGCTCCTCTTATTACTCCTTGTGCTCCTTGCTCCAATTCCTTTCATGTTGTTCTGGTACACAGGGAGATAATGAATAAGTTACCTAACTAATTAAAGCTGATGTACTTTTTATAAAGACTTTGGAATTTACTTCTTTGAGAATTAAAAAAAATAATAAAAAAATCCCAAGTGTATCTCAATAACACTTTAAAAAAAAAAAAAAAAAGAAAAGAAAAAGTTGGATTGTTGGAGTGCTGTTTTGATATAGAATTTCCCACAGAGAGAACGTATTTCATTGTATGCTTACTAGCATACAATAAAGACAACTCATAACTACTTAACTGAGCTTTCAGCTTAGAAATAAAGATGGATGTCCAACCTTTTGCCTTGCCTGGGCCATTGCCCAGGCCACAATCAGTGAAGAGAAATTGTCTTGGGCTAAATATATTTAGGCTGCTCCAAAAGTAATGCCTTCTATTTCTTTCCATGCAAACGACAATGGTTACAAAGAGCACAGTAGCGCTGTTTGATTGAGCAAATTCACAGCTCTAAACTCTATTTTTCAACACAGTCACTGCCACTAGCTATACATTTTCACCAGTGATAAAGAAGACCCTTCATGCCGCACACTTCCATGTTAGATGCCATTCTGTCAGACTGTTCCTCTGCTGCCATCTGTCACATGGCAACCACATGTAATAGAATATTGGCAGGAAGGTTCAGTGTCCACAGTCATGCCACCAACATCTGTCTCTGACATCATGGTCCCACAAAATAATATAGGAGGCATCAGTTTCAGAGCAGCTCTCATACAATATGTAGTGCAGGTAAAGTATATGAAGTAACTTCATAACTTACTGTTATTTTTAATTTTTATTATTATTATTATTATTAAAACATATAAAGAAAGAGAAACCAAACCAAAAAACCACTGAGCTATGTGACCTTGTTTTTGTGAAACTAACGCATCACTCCAATTCAATGGCAGTGGCTGCAATTCGCAGTGAGCTCTCAAGGTCAGAGATTTTTGATAAATTTACTCTTCCTGCGCCTCATCCTTAAAAACAGCCATTCACAAAAGCACTGCCCAAAAACGGTGATATGAATGAGGCGTGGCTGTGAAGCAAGAGGTATTTCTTTCTGATAAGAGGGGCCTTATAGAAGTCTGGTAGAGAGAGATGGTTTTTATTGTATCTCTATACATTCCTTTTGAATATTTGCATGTAATTCTTTTTACATCGATTTAAAATGGAGTCATATATAAGCCACAAAATTGATGATTTTTTCAGGAGTCTTGTAACCGATTCTCAGATTCCTGTATCAAAATGGAAAGCACGGCTGTGTCTTTTTTGCTGTTCACAGGACTGTGTTTAGCCAATCTTATGTATCAAAACACATAACATCATCGGCCATGACTTGGGCTGGCACTGCACTGCACCCCTTGCCATGGTTTCAGCCCAGAAGGGGCTCACAGGGCACGGAGGTTCTGTTGGGCTGAGGGCAAGAAGAGCTGCTGCCATGATGGTGCAGGGCAGGGGCGGTTGTACTGCCAGTGGGTGATGGAGTGACAGCATCGGTGGACAGGGGAAGGGCAATGGATGTCATCTATCTGGACTTCTGCAAAGCCTTTGAATTGGTCCCTCACCACATCTTTCTCTCTAAATTGGAGAGAGGTATGGACAGTTCCATGGATTAAGAATTGGATGGCTGGTCGCAGCCAAAGGGCTGTGATCAATGGTTCTATGCCAGGGTGGAGGCCGGTCACAAACAGTGTCCCTCAGGGGTTGGTCTTGGGACTGGTGCTCTTCAATATCTTCATCAGTGACATAGTCAGTGGCATTGTGTGCGCCCTCAGCAAGTTTGCAGACAACACCCAGCTGAGCGGTGCAGTCAATACATTGGAAGGAAGGGAAGCCATCCAGAGGGACCTCAACAGGCTGGAGGAGTCAGCCCATGTGAACCTAATGAGGTTCAATAAGGCCAAGTGCAGGGTGCTGCACTTGGGTCGGGGCAATCCCAGGTATTTATACAAACTGGGGGAAGCTCTCCTTGAGAGCAGCCCTGCAGAGAAGGACGTGGGGGTCCTGGTAGATGAGAAGCTGGACATGAGCTGCTTTCTCTTTATTATGTTAAAAATGTACATCTGCATTGAAAAGACTGGTCTCACATAGCTATTTTGCCATTAAATGTATTTTTTATATTGTGCATTTTCAGGTTTGGTGACTGAATCCAGGATGAATGTTTTCTCCCCTCCGTTAAGCCTATAAATACTTCTCTGAATCCATATCCCCAGTGTGACCTGTTTGAAGCACTGAATCTCTTGCTAACAAATGACCAGCCATAGGGAAGAAGTTGGGGCGAGATCAAACCTTGCAGGGATCTGCCTCATAACCTTGGGCTGTTCAGTAGTGACTGATAATGTATGTTTTTCTCTATATAAATGGTGTTGACTGTACACAGCAAATATATATATATTTAATCACAGAGTTGCTTTTTCTGTGATCTGTGGTTGTCTAAACTTGAAAACACAAGTGATTGAATGATGAGCTGCCTGCATACATGTGTGGTGTATGTGCATGGCTCCCACTCACAGACATAGATGAAGAAACACTGAAGTTTCAGATGCCTTTTTTTTTTCTGAAATAGATGCAGAGACTGGGAAGAATCAAATGGTTTGAAAGAACAGAAGTTCAGGGAAATAGGTACAGCAATAAGCCCGATGATTTATGAGCAATGTGAAGGATTTACCACACTCTTGCATCAGTTCATATAATAAATTTGCTTTGGTCACTGACTTCTGACTCACCATGAGAATTAATTTGCAAACCTGAGATATCTGAATGGTAAATTATTGTGTTTATTATTCATGATGAATAGCAAATCACTGTAGTAACATTCCCTTTTTTTTTTTCATTTAATACTTCATATTCGTAGAAGATGAAAAGTTGGTAAGGTAAGACTTCAAGTTGTACTAAACTTGGCATACATACTTTGCTTCAGTTCCCTATTCACTGACATTGTCTTTCAGCATTCTTCATTTGATCTGTTTTTGTTTGTTTGTTTGTTTCTTTTTTCTTTTTGCAAATCATCAACTGTGCAGCAACTTGATTTCCCAAACAAAATAGCACTTCAAATTGTTGTTAAGTATCTTATTTTTCTGCCTGGATAAAACTACAATATCATAGCTGTTTATGTTACTTTGCTTTGTTTACTGTTGTTCTCATCCTTTGCTCTTTGTTATCCTCTGCATCCTGAAAGGTGTGATAAGACAGGAAAAAATACTCAGGGAAATGATTCAGACAGACCACTCAAATTTTTCCGAAACATTTTGGGAATTCTGTAGCAGTAACATAGATGTCACCTCCTGCCATACATACAAATTGCTTCAACTCATTTCCTAGCTTCAGTCTGTGTTGTATTTCTAAGGTTTTAATTTCTAGTTATTATTTTAAAGGTCAGCCAGCCTGGACAACCAGCACAGCAGCGGCATGAGTTAATCATTCAGATATAGTGGTGTTAACTCATGTGAAATACAGTGGCAGCATCTCACTGAAACTCTTTTTCCTTGGGAAAGAGAATTTTCATACGGGTCTGACTATGTTAATAATGAAGTTGAATGGAATGTGAACTTTCAAGCATGTAGGATACTCCCTGGTAATTATACATGTATCCTGTGTTAATTTTATACACTTGTGCTAAATGCAAGGCACTTTACACAACCATTGAGAAGGAATGAAAGCAGCTTTTAATTTGCCATGTACTGGAGAACTGTGGTGGTAATTTCACAACTTAACTTTCCCATTGATAACTTGCTCTCTGTCTGCATTCTAAAAAGACCAGCAGAAATATCTCACTAATCCTTACTCTCTGAGAAGACACTGGGCTGAGAATGGCATGATGTGGATGTCTGCACAAAAGCGTGCAATGCCTCCTGAATCCCATGGCTCTCATAAAAGTAATTAGAGGTTACTTATATTTGTGTTCTTTCTACTTCAGGAACAGACCTGAAAAAGTAGAAATGCACGTTCTCATGCATTACCAGCACACTACCTTCTTGATCAATCCAACTTTTTTAGGTCATGATTTTTAAATGTCTAAATTGTTTTCAGAAAGTTGCAAGTTCTCTATTCAAAAAAGTACAGATCATTTACAGTATTTGAGTCAGTGGATGTCCAGAATAAGAGACAGAACATTGCTGGTCACCTCTGAAAAGCCTGGCTACATTTTGAAGCCACCTCAGAAAGCCATGTGACAAGGAAGAGATTTTTTTTGATGAAACAGGGCATCACACAGTTGTCATTTGTTTGTCTGTTGTCCACTGCTCCAAGCACAACATTTACTCATCAGACAGGGCAGGAAGCAATATTGATGTTGTTCCTTACAAAAATAACATTTTTAATATCATAGGAGTCCTATGGACTCCCTGACATTTACATTCTAAACCGGTGTTGACAATGTTAAGGCCACTTCTCTTTTGGGCTAATAACGATCACCTTGTTTGCAGTTCAGAGGAATTAATGCTCAACAGTTGAGGGGATAGGAATCATGACAGAAAGCTTCCAAAATAGACATGAACCCTTTCAGATGTTGTGACATTAAGTTATTGATGGAAATGGAGTTGGCAGGGAAGTTAAGACTATATGAGAGGAAATTACAGTCTTAAGAAAATGACAAAGAAATCCATGTCAACCAAGATCTGTGCAGAAGATATCAAGTAATAGTTACAGATGAAGACTGATACTAAATAAACACAAACTGAAAGAAAAGAACATTCCCTTTGATTATGTGGTTTCTTGTATGACTGGAAAGGCTTTGCTACATGTTTGTTCCCATAGTGACCGCTTGTTATTCCTCAAAAGACTGGATCAAAATTCCTTTCCTCATCTGGCTTAGAGCAACTGTTCAACCACAGGCAACAGCATGTGCAATGAATGCCACAATGAGCAGCGCCCCCCATATTTCCCATCAAAGCTCACTTTGCTGATTCACACAGAACTTTTGCCAGGAGTCTATGGGGAAGTATTGCTCCTCTTTGATCACCTCCTATCACGGTGATAGCTGGGCTCATCCTCACTAGCACTGGTAACAGCAAAGAGGATTATCTGCAGTGGAAGTAGTGCCCTGAAAGAGCAGAGAGAGAAAGATAGCGTTTCACGAAAATGAGCCTTTTGTTCAAGTAAGCATTTAAAAACTGGAGGGATACCACTCGATTACTGAGATTTACCACTGTTTTTGTCACAAAGCAGTAACAATACAGAATGGACTTTTGTCTATTAAAAAAAAATTTACTTGTTATATTGCTTATAACTAAAGAAAAATAAAAAACATGTGACAGCCCAGCAATTCAAGAACCTAATAGGCTTTGATACACAGCTTCCACAGAGCTTGTGCAAATACAGATTAACTTTAAAAATGCTTCACTCCCCAGTGGACAGATGTTCTACTTTTGAAACTGAGAGGCAATCAAGGAGAACAGATTGTCTGCTGAGTGCTACTTAAGGGTTGGGAGTGAAGATGCACAGGACAGCAGTATGCTAGGAACTCTAAATAACCCTCCCTATATCTCCTTCAGTGCTAGAGCCGCTCATTAGACAAAACTGCATTGCATCTGGTGAAACATCAAGGAAGTGCCTTAACCTAGTCCCTCTCCTGGGATATTGTGTGCTCATGGGAATGCACACAGCTGAGTCATTGGAGTTGATCATAGCTCAAGGCTCGCTTGATGTTATCTAGGTGATTTTCTTAGCTGTAGTCATTCAGTGCAACAAAAGTCTCACAGAAAATTTGGATCCTTCATGTTAGGTTATCCTTGGCACCCTCAAACCACAGCAATGCACAGAGGGCACTATAGCTCCAGAATTCCCACAGTCTGGGGGAAATCCTCAGTGCAGAAAGCAAAACAGGGCCCCAAAGCCACCCACTTGTCATAGTGGAAAATTTTATCTTCTTCCTGCATGTTTCATATAATGTGGACCAAGTGGTGCTATTTCCTTGATAGCAGTATATATGGTAGCTCATTACAATAGCTACTGAATTAATGGAAGTTTCCTTTACTTGTACTTTATGCTATTCCATGGTTTTAGTTTTGGGAACTGGAAATAGCTGAGTCAGCTTCAGTTTCCAGTCTTGTTTACACGCTCTGCAGTTGGAACTGGGGCTTACATACTGTTCCGAAACAGTGAAGGAGGTGTTTAATTTGTTAATGATTACTTAAAAATGCATATATATTGGGATAAAAGGGAGAAAAAAAAAGTCACGAAAGTATTCCCATTTCAACCATACCAGGCTTCGATATGGCTGAAGCTATATCTTAATACATTCTAGATTTTATTCAGAGTAAACCTGTTAGCATCAAGTGAATCACTTTGAGAAGAAAAAAAAAAGAAAAAAAGATACTGCTGGTTCCAGTTCTTAAATGTCTTGAATTATTAGTGGGAGCTGGGAAAGAATAAGAAAGCGAACACCTGAAGGTGATGAATATTTCTGTTTGAAGTGCTAAGCAATTGAAATAAATCAGCATGAAAAGTGAGCAACACGTGAAGCACAGGCAACAAATAACTGGACAACA
>PPHD01011741.1:4873-18583 GCA_002909625.1 Bambusicola thoracicus
AGCATTTCATTTCTTAGCTGATAATTTCACAGAGAAGTCTCTAGCTTTTATGCTAGCAAATGCACTTACAGCTGAGATACTGTCACAAATGGGCTGCTAGTTATGAGAATAAATTTGCACATGACTGAACAAGTCCAGTCTACTTGCGTTCAAATTATCTGAAACGAATAGTCCAATTTCGACTGTCCCTCAGCCTGTGCTTGTCATTGTGTTGTTGCAGTTTCAATCCACCATAAATTTGTGTCAGCTGTTTTACTACCTAAACAGACTAAGGTTTTCTCTACTACCACAGATATTTTTCAGAAACAAACAAACAAGCAAAAGCCAACAACAAAGAAAGAGTAAAACAAATAAAACCCCAAACCTTGGAATGCTTTCCTGATTAGCTCAAATGTTGAACAACAGTGATTTATAATAATAATGGATGAATCTCCAAACACATATTGTTTGTCTCACAGAAACCCTCTCCTCTCATTCCAAATAGTAATGTGGTAACGGATGCCTAGAAGTCAGAATTTCAAGGCCAGATTGTATGGGACTTTGGACAACTTGATCTAGTGGAAGGTATCCATGCCCAAGGCAGGATAATTGGATCCAGATGGTCTTTAAGGTCCCTTCCAACTCAAACCATTCTATGATTCTGTGGTTTTATGATTCCATGCATATCCATATGGAGCTTCTCTGAAGCCTCTTAATGAGCTAGTGAAGGATGCAAGGACCAGTTTTCTCAAGGCACACCTGTCAACGGTTTACGGGCTAGTCTGGCCTGGTTCCATGAGTAGTGGGGCAGAAGGATTTTTTTTGCAAAATCTGCACCTCTGGAAAAGGGAAACAGGGGACCTTATATCTGTTCCCCTGAGCAGGAATGATAACAGTACTCGAACAGTCTTCTGGGGAACGTAGTTCTTCTTATCTTCCGGACAAGTACCCGGAACTAGAGCATTTGTTCTTTAACTCCCAGTACACTGCACGATGTTATGATGTGGAATACCGATAACCAAAAATCACAAAACCATGACAACACCAAGCCATAGGTGGTAGAGGGCTACGAGAGCTTCTGAGTGAAGTTTAAGTCAACGTAAATTGCAAAGTGTGGTTTGAGATTAGAGTACTGGATAAGTACACATTAGTACAGGCCAGCAATTGACCTCCTGGAAGGGAGCTGTGAGGAGGAGGACCTGTGTGGCTTGAGATTAGAGTACTGGATAAGTATACATTAGTACAGGCCAGCAATTGACCTCCTGGAAGGGAGCTGTGAGGAGAAGGACCTGTGTGGCTTGGTGGACAAGAGGTTGACCCTAACCCAGCAGGGTACCCTTGTGGCCAAGGCCAATGGCATGCTGAGGTTCAATAAAAGAGTGTGGCCAGCACTGTGATCCTCCCCCTGCTCTGCCCTGGGGAGGCCACACTGTGCTTCTCAGTTCACAAAAGGCAAGGAGCCGCTGGAGTCTAGTGCAGGGCCACAAGCATGATAAAGGGCCTGGAGCATCTCCTCTACAAGGAAAGGCTGAGAGAGCTGGGACTGTTCATTCTGGAGATGAGAAGGCTGAGGGAGAACTGTTTATATGAAACGTGGGTGTCAAATTGACCTGAGTAAACTATTGTTAATGGTGTGCAGCAGTAGAACAAGGGGCAACAAGAATAAGAACAAGAATAAGGCAGTTACATACTAACGTGAGAAAGAACTTCTTTAAGTGTGACTGTCTTGCTCCAATTTATTGGAGGGAGAGGAGGTTTTTGATATATGTATATGAGACATGAGATTAAGAAACAGCGGTTCAAAAGTTGGTCCAACCAGTTTATTACAAATTTTTATCAGTAAGATGGGGAAGGGGAGGCCAGTGATTATTACAAATTAGGGTGATGGGGAAGGGAAATCTGGCAACAGCAAAGATAGGAAGGAAGCAAGAATTATGTAAAGTGGGGACAGTCACCACCAAGATCCAGCAGCGTCCTGTTGCATGCTGTTCCAATAGTCCGATGCAAAAGCACAGGGGAAGAGCAGCAGGAGCGTGGCCAGCCTTAGGTAGCAAGCGGATACAGCGACAGAGTAAGTGCAGGAGGAAGTGGCAGGTCTCAGGAAGTATGTCCAGGAAAGTCCATCAGCAGCCAAGGAGGAATGATGTCAGAAACCTTTTGGGAGAGAAGCAGCAGAGTGGCCAGCCTTAGGCAAGTCCAGGAGGGAGATGCAGGTTGTGAGGCTTCTGATGTCATATACCTTTCTTCTTCAGCACACAGGCATCATGTTATGATGAATCTGTTGTCAGAAACCTAATCTCATGGTTGTTGGTCCCTTTTTTATCCTTCTGCACACATGGTATTCCTGGGTGCTTGGGTAAGAGTCATGTGCAGTACCCTCCAAGATGGCTATTTCCCTTGAGATAAACCCATACAAAAGACTGCTTCCTGGCCATTAAGCTTTGGCTTATCTCTCATTGCCCCTGGCCTGCAAATCTTCAGACAAAAGATTCTGCCATCTTTGACCATGACTTGTCTGGTGTTGTCCATCTGTGTCCTCAACAAGCTTTGAGACAGTGGTGCAAAAGAATAATCTCTTATAGTGATGAAGCACTGGAACAGGCTGCCCATAAAGTCTGTAAAGTCTTTTCTGGAGGTATGAAGGACTTGTCTGGATGCCTTTCTGTGTTACCTGCTGTAGGAAACCTGCTTTAGCAGAGGGGTTGGTCCGGGTGATCTCTAGAGGGCCCTTTTATCTCCTAAAATTCTGTGATTCTATATGATAAAATATAATTGGAAATTTTCCCTTTATGCCAGATAAATTCCACAATATTAAAGAAAACTTACTTTTTCAGTGTCTAAGAAAAGCAAATTAGAATTTTCTTCCCACACTGTATGCAGGCTTTTGAACACTTAAATTAGTAGCTACTCCAGGCAAAAGTGTTGTGTCTCAACACATCACGTGCACGTACCAGTACAGCTGACTCTGATCCACATTAAAAGAACACACTGTAAACAACTCAGATATTATGAGGTCTGACATTAATGTTAAAGCTCATATAGTACTTATTTAAACTGAGTGGCTCATATTCTACAGAGAAAACTTTGGTTTACGAAGAAAATTTCAATCATATTCTAATGTTTCCTTCCTTCTTAGTTTTGTGCTTATTTTTGACCCAGATTTTGTGACTTTCTTTCTTTTTTATTCTTTTTTTTTTTGGGATGTATAACTTTGCACCAGAGGCTGAATCAGCACAATAATGTTAGCTCTGACCTTTAGCTACTTCTGCAAACAAGACAGCAAGAGTAAGTGGAAACAACTTCTCCCTCTTGGATGGATTAATAAATGAAGGGCAAATGAAATCTGTTGTCAGTCACCAGATGGTGCAGTTTTCTACAGTCCTACTTATATCTTTTTCTTAACAATATGTACAGTTTCGTTAGGGGGAATGGATTTTGTTGGTCATATAATTTTTTTACCACAGAAGATGCTGCATTTCATAAGCAATGACTCTAATTGGAATATTTTCCTAAGTGCAGAGATGACACTCGTGTTTTATTGTGATAATAAAATATGGTTTGTTTGTTTGTTTGTTTTTGTATCAGTCTCCAAAACGCAGCCTTCAGTAAAACAATTATTTTGAAGCTGTGAATTTATATTCATAACTTTATAATTCATGCAATTCACGTTCATCTAGTAATGTCATTCTACATTCTACATACTACTGCACAATTTAATGTATTCAGCACAAATATTTTATTTGATATCTGTAGGTACAGAAAATGAAAGTTCAGCAGGAATGCAACTATGCCTTATATTGTTCTGCATTTTACTGGAGCTAAAGTGATTATGGTCCTTAAATACACACTAAGAAATTTAGGAAGAAATGTTTTATATAATCAAATATGTAAAATATTTAGGAAAGATATTAACAAAAGCCAGATACTACAGTATTTATTCTTTGAATACAAAGTGTGACAGCACTTGAGATATAGAGTACCTTGAAACTTAAGTCAGTAAATCTAGATTTTAAAATTCTACTTCAGAACATTTGTCCTTACAAGAACAGATCCGGGTATGAATTAAACCATTGCTACTGCAGTACAAAAGTATGTGTTAAAAATCAATCTTCAGATATAGCAAGTCTATTCAAGATTTTTGCATCCATTGAGTCTGACTACAAGTAATCTTTCTATAACATATGCTTGTAAAGCAAAAATTACATTGTCTTATAATGGTCTTGAACACTGATGGGGCAAAAAAGTCAATTCTAAACTAGATTTACTGATGAGACATGGTGTTTTCTCCTAGCTAAGGGAATACACATTCAAATTTATTTTGAAAACAGATTCCTAGTCTCAGAAAAGAAATTTCAACTCTTTCTGAAATATACATAAGTCAACTATAAATACATAAAGTCAGAGTTCAAACTGCAGTTCGTAAGTTCTAGTTTCAAAGGAAGATGCAGTATGTGGGTTCTGATTTAATTACTTGAGGGCCCATTATGCTTATAATTCACCAAGCAAGAAAGACAAAACTAAAAGTGTGGTTGAATCACCTTTATAATGACTTGAAAACAAACAGGAAAAGCTCTCATTTTTCTGTCCTTTAAACCCTGCTGTGGTTTTCTTCCTTCTCTGTGTAAATCAACAGTTTGACTGTTCAAACAGATGAATTTCTATGAGCTAGGAACTTTCCAAATTTGTGGCAGTGCTTGTCAGTAGAGGAAGAGAAACAGACAGAAACAGGGATGTGATGATGAATTTAGGTCACTCAAGTTGCTTGCCATGCCTTATCTGGGCTGACTTGTCTTTACAACTGCTGCACAGTGCTGGAGAGTGTGAAGAAGCAGGAACTTAACAGTGGGCAGGAACTAATTTCAAGTAAATAAAAATTTATACTCTTTTAGTAGTGGAATCATTATAAATAAATAAGAAAGAAAATGACAGATTATTACTTGTCTCAAAGTCAAGCAACAGTGAAATATGCTCTACTGTTTTCTTTCAGAAACCTTTGATCATTATACATTCAAAGTTTAAAAATAAAAATACCTGCTGTTTAGCTTGGTATATTAGCATGTCTCCCTCAGTCCCTCCCTCCAGCAAACAACAGACAAAACAAAAAAAGCAAATTGAAATTAGTATTTCATATACATATCCAAAAGATGCCTGTGACATTGCCAGCAATTGTAGCACATTATCACGAGTTATTTTAGACTGCAAAGTTTGAGCTTAAAGTAAAAATAGCTATAGCCAGAGGGGAGAAAAGGAAATAAAGAGAACAAATAAGCTTATTAGACATTGGACAAAAATGGTATAACAATCTGATTCTTTTTTTTTTTTTCTTCTTACAATTTATATAGAATCCTAATAGACAGCTGCCTTAATTATGTGTGTATGAATTTCATTATAAGCTGTATTTTGTTTGAAAAGAATACCCATACCAAAACATTTTCCACTTTACCTGAGATCATGAATATTAATGTGATTTTCTATTATTAGTATCATTTTTTCTTTAGTAATCTTGCAATCCTCTGAGCATATCCATTTCTAGATAACTGAAGGAAGCCACGCTGACTGACCTAAAGTAACCATTTTTTCCACTCTTTTGCTTTAGAGTTGGTTGAAGATATCAAAATATTGCAATATATTTCATAACTGTGTGTGCTAAACTGTTTCGGCAGTCTTGATGTTGATTAGATCTCTTTGTAGACAGCACTGTAGAGAGAGCAAGGAGCAGAGGTACAGAATGATACAGAAACACAAGTTTCTATCTTGCAAAATCACAGAATTATAGAATCATAGAATGGCCTGGGTTAGAAGGGATCTCAAGGATCATCAGGTTCCAACCACCCTGCCACAGGCAGGGTTGCCAGCCCCTAGATGAAGTACAAGATCAGATTGTGCAGGGCCCCATCCAACCTGGTCTTGAACACCTCCAGGGATGGGGTTCCTGGGCAACCTGTTCCAGCACCTCACCACTCTCAGTAAAAACTTCCCCCTGACATCTAATCTAAATCTCCCCTCCTTTAGTTTTAAAAAAATTCCCTCTTATCCTATCACGATCTACCCGTGTAAAAAGTTGCTCCCCTCATGTTTATAAACTCACTTTAAATATTGGAAGGCTGCAATGAGGTCTCACCGCAGACTTCTCTTTTCCAGGCTGAACAAGGCCACTTCCTTCAGTATACTTTTGTAGAAGAGGTGCTTCAGCCCTCTGATGATCCTCATGGCCCTCTTCAGGACCCTCTCCAAGCTCCACATCTTTCTTGTGTTGCGGACCTCAGATATGGATGCAGTACTGTAGCTGGGGCCTCATGAGGGGAAAACATGCCTCACCCTACTGGCCATCCCTCTTCTGATGGAACCCAGGATACCATTGGCTTTCTGGGCAGCAAGTACACATTGCTGCCTCATGTCAAGTTCATCAACAAGAACCCCTAAGTCATTTTCAGCAGGGTTTTTCTCAAGGAGTTCTTCTCCCAGTTTGAATACATATCTGGGATTACCTCAACCCAAGAGCAAAACTTTACATTTTACTTGTCTGAACCTCACTAGGTTCACAAGGGCCCACCTTTCAAGTCTATCAAGGTCCCTCTGGATGGCATTCCTTCTTTCTGCTGTATCAACCACACCACTCAACTCGGTGTCATCAGCAAACTTGCTGAGGATGCACTCAAGCCCATAATCTATATCACTGATAAATATGTTAAAGAGTACTGGATCTAAGACAGATCCCTGGAGAACAGTCCTCATTACTGACCTCCACCTGGACATAGTGCTAATGACCACTACTCTCTCACTGTGACCTTCCAACCCATTCCTTATTCACTGAATAGTCCACCCTTCTAATTCATATCTGTTCAATTTAGATATAAGAGTGTGGTGGGAGACCATTCTGAAGTCCAGGTAGATGACATCAGTTGCCTTCCCTTTGTTCACCGATGCTGTCTCTCCATCATAGAAGGTCACCAGATTGGTCAGGCAAGATGTGCCCTTGGTAAAGCCATGCTGGCTGTATCAGATCACCTGTATGTCCAAAAGATTTATTTGCCTGAAAGGCACACTGGTGTCAGCTAAGCTGCTGTCCTTGTACTGAGCTGTGTGTACTTTCATATTCTTGCAGTTAAGAGAAAACAATATGTGCCTTGTGTTCCAAAGCCCTAACCACTTAAAACAATTAGTTCCAGTTAGAGAAATTGTCTCCAGGGATGAACATTGCCTCTGCATTTTTGTGGCATGGCTCAATACAGATTTCACTTCATCTGTTTCACTTTCATGACTTGCTTTCCCTTATCGTTTTTGGGGAAGGAGTGTTCAGCTAAGGAAAGTTCAGTAAGGAAGTTTAGTTAAATCCCCCATGCAAGTGGGGTAAGGCCCAGCAAAGCATCTTCCTCCTTGCTTCATAGTCCATGCCAGGCGATCGTGAGCCTCATGGTACAGCAGGACACCAACACTACATTTCCTGAACCTGTTCCTGTTCTGGTTTCATCAGTGATCGAGACTGTGCAGTGTGGTTTGGATTACTGTGAATTTGTCTGGGGAATACTGCACTTTTGGAGCAACGAGTGAAAATCTGTGGAAAAAGTGTGAAAAACAGTCTATTTTGTGAACCCATTTTCTCCTTTGTTCTATGGGCAGGAACTTCATTCTCTACTTTTATAAAAAAAATCTTACCAACACAGCAATTGCCAAACTGGTTACCTCTGGTGGATTTGCCCTTTATTTTACATTGTGCAGTGTGGAGTCTTGGACTTCAAGCCTCTAAAAAGGCAGCTTATTGTTTAAAGATGCTCAGTGAAATATGCAAGCAGTTTGAGGCTGTAAATCATGTACATAAACAAAACAAAACAAAACAAAACAAAACAAAAAACCCTTTTGTGCCTTCTAGGTGACTGGATTCTCAATATATGAACATGCTGAAAATTCTTAGTGATACATGAAGTATTTGAACAAAGTAGCCATGCTCTGCAGTAGCTGATATTTGTGTTTAATGTTTAAACAAGGTAGGATTGCATCTCTTTTTCAGTATTTCTTACACAACATCTTTCTTTTTCTTGTTCTTTAGCTGAAAGAACTGGGTGACTCGAGGTTTAAATGATTGTCTAAGACAAGAAAGGGAGGTAGGCCAGTCTGTATTTCCTCACCTCTGCCACAAGCTGAGAGTACTGACATGAACTGGTACCACAGTTCAGCTCATACCCAATGACATGTGAAGCAGTGACAGCTCCATCGAGTGGGTTTTTTAAAAACAAATATTTCCTTCCCTGTTGTATAGTGCAAGGAATGAAGGTTGTTTTGTTTGTTTTGTTTTAATTTAGAAAGTAGTTAAATTTCAGGTTTCAAATGTTAAAATCATTGAAAGATTTTCAACCCTCGCTGCTGGAGTGGGATTTGGGCAACAGTACTTTAAAGTCTTTGTATCATGTAACTGTAGCACGACATAGTGAAGTCTAACAAACAGAAAATCTTTGGTTTCCTTATCTCAAGTTCTCTGAGCACTTCAAGTTCACTTGAAATGGGATTGGATCACAGTGCATGAGTGAAAAGGAAGAATATCTATATTACATAATAACTTTGCATTTCACCAGAATCAGACTGAGCCTTCTGGAAGGAGGGATTAATGATGTTCAAATATCTCTGGGTCAACAAAAAATGCTGAGATGGGAGTACCTTCTGGAGCATGAGGTGCACTTGTAAGGCAGGGAAGTAAGCAGACACACAGCATACCACAGTGAGCAGGAACAGGAAGCTCTTACAAATCTGTCTGTAACAGAGTAAGCTCAAATTGCTGCCCTGGAGATATGAAAAGAAAACTTTCCTGATGTTTACACAGAGGGTATTTCTATGTCAGGAAGCTATAGAAAGTTACTTAGCAGGAAGGGCAGAAGGGAGAAAATCTTTATCTCCTCCTTTTTCTCTCCATTTTTCTCTCTGTACAATGAGACCAAGGGCAAAAACTGGTCTTCTTTTTATTTGCTTGGATTCACTCCAACCTGCATCATGTGCTTTTCCTCATCTGAGGGTTTTTTTTTTTTTTTTTTTGTGTGTGTGTGTGTTTTATTATTATTTTTAATGTAACATGTGTTAGAGACTGAAGATTTTTATCTGCATTGATATTCTTGATTCAAAGAAAATGTTGGAGTATCTCCCTTTCAAGGTTCTGGGATCTTGCCACAAAAGTCCCTTAAAACCTTTTCTTGGCAAAAGGCACCTGCTCTCCCCAGTGTGTAGCACTGGTATTAGTAAATAAATTCAAATGGTAAGCGTGCTGTGAAAATTTGCCAGCGAGATTAGATTCCTGTTAATTGTGGACACCATGTTTCAGCATGTTTATGAAGGAATTGCTTTAATTGTACAACTACTATACCCGTAAGAAGTCAGAAAAATGTAAGCATTCTTTTGGGTTAATTAATTACAAATAGGAAAACGGCAACCAAGAATATGGCATTACTGGAAATCAACAGAAATTGCTGCACTGCTGGTATAATCACTTTGTGTTTGGTGGAGACATGTAAGAGGGCATTAACAATTATGAAAGGCCTATGTGCTTTGGAAAAATGTGCTCTTAGGGGAAGCAGCAAGCTGTAGCCATGTTCTCTCTCAGCCTGTTTTTTATGTAGTGTTTATGTAATCTGTGAGATATCTGCATGGCAGTGTAAACACTTGTAAATCCTTTCCTTCAGACTTGATCTGAGAGAATAGTATCTATATATAGTGCACGGAAATATAATCCACTGAAGAAGATGCCAAGGTTTCTAATCTGAAACCAATTGTTATAAAATGATTAATTTCAGTATATCTTCACATTTGACGTGGTAGTGTTTTGCTATTAACACTAGGGGAAGATTTTTGTATGTTTTAGTACAAGGGACCTTGATAGAGTGCTATGGCGGCAATAATAAGCTGCTAGTAGTTCAGTCCACAGATTTCCAAAGATGCACAGTACCCTGCTCTTTTAACTGGAGAAAAGCAGGAGAACAAATCAAATATTTATTTTCATCATTAACTTTAATCATTGCCATGATGATGATAATGATAATAATAATAATAATAATAATAACTATTCAAAAGTTTTAGAGTCATAAAAAATAATAAAACAATTTTCAAATATTTCAGTACTCAATTTTTCTACAGAAAAATAAAACAATGTCAACCTCCAGATCTATGGACAACTTTAAAGTATGCAGCTTGGATTTGTCACTATAACTATATACACGTATGTGTGTTTTAGGTAGTGTCATCAGGCTGTTCAGTACTTTTTACTGGCAAATCTGTTGCAGCCAAACACAAGACTCTGCTTTTGATACTTCTAAGATTTTTGCATTAGTAACATAGAAACAATCAAAGACTAAACTCATCACACAAGTATACCTACATCCTACCTATGACTAAATTTATCAGATTAATTCCTGTCAGTTCAGTCAGCATCTTATCATTCACTGAATTGCATTTCCTAAAACTTAAAGATAATGATTAAAGAAAGAATACTTACAGCATCAGCAATCCATTAACATGCCAAGACCCCTGTGGACACTGTCAAACAGGCAATAACATATTCTTCTAATAATAATCTGACTCTCAAATAGCTCCACTATCACTATTTTAAAACATTGCTATTATCAAAGAGTATGTACCAAATAAACATCCTATACTCTTTTATTGGCAAAAAGTATCTGAAGAGCACAAAAGCTCAACAAATCAGGTTATTCTTAATCATGTAAAGGTATTTAGAGAATTATTTCAGCTTCATGAAGCATAAGTTGACATTTGGCATCTTTGATTATGTACTTAAGCTTTCTAAACTATTAAACTATTATCTAAATTCAGAGCAGTCACTAATGCAGTATGTCTTTAGGAATTAGTTAGAGGCAACTACTTTGCCATTTTCAGCCTACCCTATATGATAAATCATGAAGAGACTATAGGATTATCTGAGGGTAAACATAAACTTAATTACTTCATACTTGCTTTTTCTTAACCACGTTTAAATAAATTTTGACTTCCAAGTGGAAAGTCTCATTCAATACAATGGAATTGTGAAAATATATATTCTGAAGCATTTTCTTCCTGTGATATTCCTAAAAGCCATGAAGTTCACAGAATCAAAGAATCATGGAACAGTTTGGATCAGAAGGGACCTTTAAGATCACCAAGTTCCATGCCCCTGCTGTAGGCTGCTCACAGCCCCATCCAGCCTTGCCTTGAGTGATTCCAGGGAGGGGGCATTCACAGCTCCTCTAGACAGCCTGTTCCAGTGTCTCACCACCCTCACAGTAAAGATTTCTTCCTAATATCTAATCTAAGTCAACCCTCTTCTAGTTCCCACATAAATAACTGTAGGTACTCATAATTTCATGAACAGTGAAAAAACACTGGTTGTTAGTCACAGACAACATGAGTTCATAAATAGAAAGTTGTATATAGAAAATTTAAGGGGCATTCTGGTCGGATACTAAGAACTTCTCTGAAAGAATGGTTGGGCATTGGAACAGGCTGCCCAGGGCATTCACTGTCCCCGAGGGTGTTCAAGAAACATGTAGATGTGGTACTTAGGGACAAGGCTTAGTGTGCAGTGTTGCTGGTAGGTGGACAGTTGGACTAGACAATCTTAGAGGTCTTTTCCAACCTTAATGATCCTACGATTTTATGATGTAACATACAAAAGAGTACTTCTTACTACTTTTCATCTATTTAACCCTAAAGTCCTAGGACATATTGGTTTTTGTAGATAATGAGTTTCCTTTTTCACTACAATATTGTTCTTAGTCTGAGTTATGGCTTTATTATATTTATCCTTAGTAAAGAAATGAGATGTCAATTTACACACGTAGTCCTTTGTATCAGTAAAAGATCAGTTATAAGTAAAAGATTTTCTTAGATCTGACCACTAAAGTGCTAGATCTTATTTCTAACAATGAACAACATAAAAGGTGTATAAAATATCAGGATTAGAAGCAGAAAAGCCCCAAATTAGTCATCAGCTTCCCACAAGTGAAGATAATTTTCTTTGTAATCCTAAGCAGACCAATGCTAATTATTTTTGTGTCCCAAGACTGATTTGTATAGTACACAAAGAAAAACCTTGGAATTGCTTCAGTTTTGCTGAACAAAAAGAAAATATAATCTCCTATGCCTAAATGAGAAATTACAATTTATATTCTACAATCAATACTCCCACACTCTTTGACCTCACTATAATAATGTACTCCAAACAATTTCCATAGATGTCTATTTCTGTTACTAAAGCTAAAATCAGTATTATCTCCCATTTCTTGTTTTTTTTCCTTTTCATGCTATACCCATGGGAAAAGAGAAGAACATCTTAAGTTGGATAAAGTATTACAAAATGAAATATCTTCTTCTGTAGCCAAATGACTCAGAAAACCTCCTTGCTGCTACTCAAACAGTACAGCACATATGCAAAGACACAATATGAAGAGGTAAGGACTGGTAGAGGACTCTTGTGCTAATGCTTGCCAGTGTCTCTGGGTTTGTGTTTCCCTACTTGGGTCAAAATAGTTTGTGTCCTCTTCCTCCCTCAAAGTGAAAGAAAATTAAAAGGTAGCCAACTTTTCCACACAGTGACTTTATTGTAGTTTTGTTTCAAGATGACAGGTGTCATAACATCTGCATTTTACACTAGAAAATATCTTTGAACTTGTCCTCTCCACTTGGCAGGCTATCAAATTTGCAATCACTGAAAACACAGAAATGATCTGTCAACAAAATGAATTAGAAAGGTTTGAGAATGCTCTGAGCTACAGTCCCACCGCTGTTATCCGAAGAAACATTTTAAGGCACATGAGGCTAAAGGGCACCAAGGCAGACTCCACCCCATGGAGCTTCCTTTCAAAAACACTGGAGTAAGGACATTATCTCTGCTGCATTTGCATCTCACAGACACTTTAATACAGAGGTTTGTTGTGTGATTAACTTTTTCTGACCTCTGTGAATTGCCAGCTTAATTATAAAGGTGCCTCAGGATGGAAAGTTGATTTCTCAGGAATGTAGACCAAATGGCTTAAGAATGTGTATGCATATACGTATATGTGCATGTGTATGTCTCTGTGTATGTCTGTGTCTACATGTGACATAGGTTGTTCCAAAAGTAATGTCTTGTATTTATTTCCATGGAAGTTACAACACACGAAGGGCACAATAACACTATTTGATAGAGCAAATTCTCACTTACAAAACACTATTTTCAACATATTCACCACTATTAACTCTGCATTATTGCCAGCAATGAACTAGAGCTTGCATGCTACGCTGATAAGAATCTACACATGATTCTCTGTGGCTGTCGCCACTGCTGAAACGCACCACCCATCACCTCATTGTGCTCACATCCACTGGTCGGTCTCCATAAACATTTGCCAAGTGCTGATGAATGTCACTAGGTGACTTTTTTTTCCATGCAGAGAAATTCAGTGACACACCCATATTCCATCCGCACTTCCATATTAGACACCATTCTGTCAGACTGCCTCTCTGCTGACATGTATTACACAGCAACAGAATGTAACAGAATATTGGGCGGAAGGTTATACCTCTACTGTCATACTGCAGCCATCCACCTCTCACACTGCAGGCCAGTATCACAAAATACTTTCGGAACAACCCTCGTATATACATTCGTAGATGAGGTATGTGTATGTGTATGACAAATAGGTACGTGTATATAAAGTATTTATGCAATGTTTCGTTAAGCAATCATAGAATCATAGAATCATAGAATTACGCAGGTTG
>PPHD01011742.1:0-18583 GCA_002909625.1 Bambusicola thoracicus
TTCAACCCAGGCCATTCTCTGATTCTATGATTCTCTCTCTCAGTTTTTTACATGAAGAACCCATATGTAAGCTCAAATGCATCCAAGCACAGATAGCAATATCAGCCAGACTTCCAGCTGGAAGTCTGCTGTGCCTGCAGCAGGCGGGCTGGGGGGGCTCTCTGGAGCGACAGGAGGACAGGTCAGCATTTTGGGGTTGCTCGGCACAGGGCAGCACCCCAATGGTCACCAGAGAGCCCAGCCCCAGTGCCAGCAGGCCGAGTGCCCTGCCACCTCTTGCCCCAGCCCGCTACAGCATCAGCAGGGCACAACCCCAAGTTTCTTCTCCTACTTCCACACTGTTCTTTCCCAAGTTTGGCTGCCCTAAAACATTTGCAGATCTAAAAAACGGAGAGAAAAAAAATGTCCACCTGTCAGGTGATATAAAACCAATCTCGTACTAAATGTGCCAGAATAATTTTTCTCCACCTCAACCACAGTTAAAACCGTCAGTCTATTCATTACTGTCTTTTTATAGTATTTTTATTTAATAAAACCTATTAAGACTACCATACAAATCTCTTTACTTATGCTTTTATCTTTTAACTGATCAATTTTTATATTGCTGACATCCCTTCTTCACCATTTGCTCATTTAAAAATTCATAGTATATGAGCTATGTCTCTGGAGAAAACGTCCATAAAATTTGTTACAGCTGGCAAATGCGTGTGAGTCAGTGAGAGCACATGACGGAATGCTTCACAGGAAATAAAATTTGTTTCTGTAGTAAGCAGAACTGTTTAAATGTTATTTATTTTTATGTTTCAAAGAAAATATATTGTGAAGTGCTGCATTGATTTAACACGCAGCAATGTCTGTGTACACGCTGTACCGGGAGAATTTATGGAACCTTTGCACAACTCCTTTAATTGAATTTTCCAAATCTCTCACCACACACAAATAATCAATATCTTCTGCAGAGAAAACCGCTCAGAATTATTACAGTCTTTCTTTTCAATTTTGTTGTCATCAGCACATACAGAGCACCTGGATATTCGTAACGTCTGGATAGCACGTTATTTACACCTCTTAAACATATAATTGCTTCTAAGTGAGTCCAAACTAATGTTTCTTTTCTTTGTTATTTAAAATAATTATATTCATGGGAGAAAGCAGTATTTATCCTCATGCAGGAGCTGCTACACCTCGCTGTTGATAGTACTACAATGCTTGAATTTTTCATTAAACTTAATGCGCCGAAGTCGAGATCTGCTAGGATTAAAAATTAATGGCTATTGAGTCTGTGAAAAGGTACGTAGGAAAATAGAGTGTAAACAGGAGTGTGAAATTCATGAATAAATGTGGTCGACACCTACATATAAAATGCAGGCTGACAGTTCTATGCGTACATACGTCGGGGGCCTATGGTCGTATGTCTCATGTGCATTTCTGTATCTGCCACCAGAGTTAATAGCTTAATATTTCATCTGCATTGCAGAAGATGTTAAATCACGGGAGAGGTTTGTAAATTGCCCCCTTCTATCCAAAAAGCTTATCACGCTGCAACCTCAGGCCCAGGGACTTCTTAAATCTCAGGCTGTTTCTAAGGGTGCACTCGTAAGGTGTGTCCCATCCAGCTGAACATACCAGGAAACACCGCCGTGCTGGGGTGCCATGGGAACACGGCCAGCAGCCCCTTACCTTTCAGCAGGGTTCCTTCGGTAGATGAGGCTGCTCGTCTGTACTGGGCAAACCACAAGCATTGCACTTCTTGGATACCAGCCTAAGTGGTTTCTGTTATCTCTTCTAAGCCGCAAAGGACTTTGCATGGTTACAAACTGAAAAAAGAGCTGCATGCATGGACTGAGAACACATCCTGCCATCTGAGCCTGAGCAACAGGTTTTCATCCACAGAGTAAAAATCATACAGCACTCTTCTCCTTAACGTGTACTTCAAGGCAATCTTACAATTAGTTTTGACTGTGAGTGCAGGAGGGTAGGATGATTTCTCTGCATGGAGAGATTCAAAACAATTTGTGATCAGACAGAGCAGTTGAGTCGGATCGAGCCCTCGGGTGTGTGCACAGTGCAGTTTTGCTTAATGCAGCCCCACCTACAAACATACACACTGCAGTATGACTTAAAGACATAACAGATTTCACAGAAATCAGAGAATCACAGAATGACCTGGGTTGGAAGGGACCTCAAGGATCGTGAATCTCCAACACCCCCGCCACAGGCAGGGCCACCAACCTCCACATTTAATACCAGACCATTTAATTGAAAGGATCTTGACAGAGCTAAGAAGCTTCTTTGTGTGTCAGCAGGAGCAGCTTTTCCCAAATAGATTAAAGAACTGAAATTCAGAAATGAATTTTTTTCTACTCCATTTGAAAATTAGGCAGAAATGTGTTGTAAGATGGATTTACTTTCACTCACAGCTACTCCCCGGCAGGACAGACCCCACCTACTCAGTTGCTTACACACAGACCCAATAGAAAGTCCAAACTCAAGCTGACATAAATTAGGATGAACTGTGGAATACTGCGTTACTGCCATTTTGTCTGTTTTGAGAAGAAACTCTCCTTATTTTATTTTGCACTGTTTCTGAAATGGAATTGGATGCTTTGTGATATATGGACAAAAAGAAGTCCTGCAGAAGCAGGTCAGAGTGCAGAAGTAACCAAGAAGTAAAAAAAAGGAATGCCTCACTCCTATAGCTGTGATAGAATTTGTTCTGAGAAGATGACTCTACCAGAAATCAGCAGACTGCAGAACTTGCAGTGGAAATATTTCCTGAATGCCCAAGGATTCAAAGGCAACAGTGTCAAGTTCAGATCTGCACTATGGGGCAACTGACAGAACTCTGAAACTCTTTGGAAGAGAATCCCTTAATACAGAAGGCCAAGTTTCCAGATGAGCCAAGATGAACCAGTTTAGACTTTGTGCACAAGAAACTGAACTTTAACAACAGGTCTCTCCATTTTGTTGCCTTTCTATGTAGACCAGGGAGTTTTAAAGGTCTTAACGAGAGATTATCCAGTTGTATTTTAAGCCTAAAGCAAGGCGTTGTTTAGAAGAAAAAAGCATCATATCTCTTTGTGCTTTTCATAGATGTATTTGCAGCTAAGGCTCTTGGACTAACAAAGGTGTTTGCGTGCTCAATGTGAGCACAGTCATGGAGAGTTTTTGCATGAATGTGAGCAAATTAAACTGGCTGCAAAGAAAAACAGTCGGTTCTCTTCTTGCCTTGTGGCAAAAAAGGTCCAAGTGCCACGCTTCGTAGCTGTTTACAAAGGTCAACATTTTCACTGCCTTCTTTGCAAGGGACAGCAATATTGGGCAGACAAGCTGGAACTCGGCAGTACTTGGTCCCTCATCTCTGCAGTTGGCTTTCATTGGTAATCCCAGTTGGGGTTAGATCAAAACCCATCTAGTTAACCCTGATCCGGTCTCTTGGAGAGCAGCCACTCCTGTTGCAAAGAAGCAAACTTGAGGCCTTGCATTACAAACAAATGGAAGTTAGGAACATTTAGAACCGAACTTAATGAGGATGATCATATGTGGCACTGGGCTCATCAGGGTGAACAAAGAGACAAAAGCAAGGATTTTTTAATTTGACTGTAAGACACAGCCTGAAAGTAGTTTTCCTGTTTCCTTCCTACACAGCAAATATTTGATCTTCTCTAACACTCCCTTACTGTTTCTTACTCGGACAGCAGAGTCATGGACATGATTTATATCACTGTTTATCTTTTTGGGTAACAGAAATTATTAATATAATTTGTAAAAACCATCTGAAATAGCTTTCCTTTGTAGAACATTATCTTCACTCCTCCAAACACTGAAGTGATTAAATTTTCCTTTAAAATATGCATATCACAACCTACACATTCATTCTCAACACACATAAAGCATGTTTTGGACTGCAGCATACTGACTAGATTTCATCTCTTGGCAGCTGCTTTACAGTTTGCTTATATTCTATTCAAAAACATTTTGTTTACTGTAAATGCTAGTCATGGACAAACAATGATGCCATTTTTTATGCTGGTCACACAAAATGATATACTGAATCCTGCATAATGCTGCCCATTGAGCAAGGAATGTTTTGTATTAAGTTGTTTTAAGCAGAGGTTGTTTATGTAAAGTAAATAAATTTCATGGCTCACCATGTGATGATAATGTGACATTCCATCAGTATCAAGCCACAGAATAGTCATAGGTTTTAAATTTTGAGCATAACTAATTACAAATAATTACAGAAAACCACATCCAAAATTAAAAGGCAAAGTAAAGCATCTCCAAATGCTTTCTTTTAATCACAGAATTATTGGCCGCTCCTATTTCTGTGCTTTCAAGACTGCAAATAACAAATTATTCTTTATTAAAGCAAAACTGACATTGAAACTTCATCAAAATTGGTCAACGTAAGCTCATATTCTACTTCCCGTCACGCTTTTCCCAAATACTTCATTTCTTCTCCAGTAAGACTGAACACTGGCGGTATGTTTAGTGTCATGGGCTAGTTTTTTACACCAACAATCATTAAAGAGCAGGGCACGAGGGAAGCAGAAGCTGTGTTGATCTGCAGTGGCCCATAGTGCTCAGCACTACCACTGCCTGATAGTGGCTGTGGTCTTTTGAACAGAAGGACAAGAGGAGTATGACCATCCTCCCCCCCCACCCAACCTCCCTTAGCCAAGGCACTGAAGGGGCTGTGTGGGCCACGTGATATTAAACGCTACCAACTTCAAATATTTTCACAGGCCTAGTTATGAGGAAACCTAATAGCTAGGATGTCACAGTCCCCTGGAGTGTGCTCAGTGCCTCCCAGTACATACCGGGTGATAAAGGTTCTGCTGCAGACAGTGCATGTTCCTTGGCTTATATACTCAAAATGCGAGGAGGGAGAGAAGAGTGAAAAAAAACAAAGATAAATTGGATGTATGAAGGGTAGGGAAAGTCTCAAGAGCCTGACCGCACTGAGTTCTGGATGGTGCCTCAAGTGCAGGGCTGTTAATGAGACACACTTTTCTGGAGAAATACTCAGTACAACAAAATAGCTAAAAAGATGAAACTTGCATTTGAATAGTGCAAGAGTTCAGGCTGAGCTGCAAGCTCAGAGGAAATACGTTTGATTACTGCCACTTTCATACGCTAAAGGTTATCCAACTTACTTCAGGTGGAAAGAACTAAGAAGGAATCAACTAAAAGGAACCCTCAAATCATCCGTTACGTAGAAGTTACAACATTGGTTTGGTTTTTGTTTTTGTCTCTCAGTACCTTGGGCAGGAAGTTGGCTGTGGTTCCTTTTCAACAGCTGCAGTTCTTCTGCTTGGCTCACTAGTGAAGAAAGAAACCTAAAATCAACAAATGTCACCCCAGAGATTTCAAGGAAAATAATACCAATGCTTTCTTATTCATTTTCCAAGCGTTTGTATTTTTCTTCACGTGATTAATAAAAACACCAGGTGGATCTATATATTGCTGAAAAAATTAACAAGAAGAAGTCGAGATGAACACAGTTCTGAAATGTGCTTGCAGGCCTCGTATTATATTTTGTCCCCATTTTTATCTTCTACTGCTGACACGGAACTTTGTTCTAATCCAGAGAGTGGAGGAAGCAAGGATTCTTTCCCCTTTTGAAGGCAACAGGAAGCTTACAGAAACACCGCACATAATAAAGTGCCAACAAGAGGTCTGACATCTCATTTGCAACCTTCTCCTGGATGTGGTGGTCATACTGTCCTATCCACGTGTAGGGTAGTAATGTAAACATAGACTGTTTTCACCAAACTTCATTTTGTGTAACAAAACCTCCGGCAATCTGCATGACAGTGGGAACGAGTATGGTGTATACAAATGCAAAATGAAATCTGAATGAGCATTGGAATACAAGGCAGGAAAGAAATGTTAATTTAAACAACAGTAGTGCTGGAATTGTGTGGTGCATACATTCCACAGCTGGGGTGCATACATCTCATGCATTAGAGGAGTCTCAGTGATCTTTGGTCAGAAAAATCTTGTGGTTTCCAAGTGCAAACATAAGTAGCAGAGTCAGCCAGCTGATTTCTGCTCTCCTGCAGGGAGTTCCAGCATTAGGCTCGGCAGAATACAGAGCACCCTGATGGGTCCTGGAATAACATATACCCGCAAAACATCACATTTGTTGCAGGATAGAAGCTTCATATGCTTATCTTCTTTGAATGTATGTCCCATGAGTGGATATGGTAACTGTGCATATGTATATAGTGTTTATATTCCCTTGTCAGCTGGGAACTAAATTATGAGGTTAGTGCAAAAAGTCCAAAGGACCAATGTTATTTAGGTAAACCTTGGAGAAGAAGCAGTCATTAGGTAAATACAATATTAGACACACGCCTGCATCATAAACATGCCGTGTGGATATGGATGCTTGCATGCTGCTGTGAAAACTAAGGAACAGACTATTCCAAGGCACACAGATCAAGGCCTGAACAGCAACAGAACTCCTTGGTGCCTACAGCTAGTTTGACCTCTAAGCAAGGACCAGACTAGGCAGAGAGTTATTTTTTCCTTTGGATAACCAGTACCATTTTTCGGTTGTTACCTTTAAGTCAGCAATGAATGATAAGGGTTGGGTGTGGTTTTGTTTTTTTCTTACATTAAAATACTTCCCCATCACATATTCCCCTTCTAGCTGCAGAGGCAGCTGGGAACTTCAGAACAAACGCTTTTCTAGCTTCTGAGGATTCTGAAGTCCCAAGAACCTCTGGCCTGGAATGAGGATAAAACTTAAACAAACACGCAGAAAAGACAATCTTTGACTTTCTGAGTTCCTATTACAGATGTGCCATCGGTAAAGCACCCCTCTCCCAGCACAATAAGCATCTGGTATGTCCATCATTTAAAGACAGATGAATAGCAATTTTTAAAGCCTGGAAACCTATATTCAGCCTAATCCTTCTAACAGGCAAACAAACAAAACAACTTCCTTCCAAAAAGAGAAGAAAGGCAACGCAATCAAAGTGCAAACGTTTAGCCTAATCACTAGCTAACTGCCCACTAAGTAGCTAACTATTTACATGAGAAAAGCTGTTGCTCTTCCAAGTTTTTCCTCTCCATCTGCGGCTGAGTTAGAAGTGTGGGTCCTCGGGGTCGCCTTTTATGTCCCCATTGGGTGCACAGGGACGTTTAAGGTGTATTTGCTCTGAGCAGAAGAATTCACGCGGCAGAGGCCCGCAGTACAACACTTCATTATAACAGTGGTGTATAAATATTGTGGAAAATCCTTACTTAGCGCCTGGGTTTTCTGCACTTCAGCGCTCAAGATGCAAGACGAGTCTGAGACACCGATGATATTTTCCAGCTCTCTGCTGCCCTCTAAAGCCTGGAAAAAAACATAAGCAAAGATGGTTAAACCTCACTCCCAAACTACCTACAGCTTACCACAAAATTCGAACAGAAAGAACTGTTGGGATACTTTTCACCAACTCAGTCCTCCATGAGACTTTCTGTCAAAGAGCGAGCGGCACTGAGGAGTTGAAGGGCGCAGGAACATGTGTTACTTTTGAAAATGGCATTCAGGTGCTTTTGAAAGAGTTGCTTAAAAATCTCCTGTTATTTACGCTTCATTCAGAAGTCCTCAGCTGTTTAAACAGATTAACACTTGATCCCCAGCAGAGCAATCTCGGAGCATGTACAAGCTTGCTATATGTTAGTAAAAGAGAAATCTACAAGCATTCACCATTCTGTGGAACCACTGAATACCCCCCGGCATTTCATGGTAGATCTGAAAATATACAGTGGCAAATGAGAAACACCGAGCTTTTCTAAACAAACATTTCCACTGTAAGCATTTCAATTATGATCAATGGTGGTTTCTTTCTTTTTTTCCCTGTGAATGCAATGTTGTCGGACCACATATAAAAGAAAATAAATGATGAAATGCTTTCGGTATGCTGAACTCTTTCAAGAATACTGATATTCGGCAGCTAACCTTGTCCTAAATGTATTCAAGGAAAGAAATCGGAGCAAACCAGAATTATTTGCATTTTAGCATGTATTAAGCAGACTCTATTAAATGATGATACATTAGAGGTAAATTAAATAGTACAATCACTTCAACACAAAGGGATATTAAATCTCCAAGGACATATAAATCTATGCAGTAATAATTCACACTGCAAGTTACAAATAGGAGTTGGTAACTATTTCATATGCTCATATTCATGTACGAAATGAGGAAAGAAACGCATTTTCTATAGTGTGCTTGGAAAAAGCAGCTTCTCTAATTCAAAAATATGTATCTATTAAGTTGCCTTATGTGAGTGTGTGTGTTGGGGGCGGAGGGTTGTGTTTTCTGTACTTCCAGACCATCTCTGCCTGGATTCCAGTATTTTATTTGCTTCTCTGTTCCTTTAAACTCAAATGCTGCATTTGAAGCTTTCACTCTTATTTCAAATTCCACACTAAAAGCAGATGCAGAAATAGATAAATCAGTGTAAATCAGACCTGTAGGCTTGTCAGGTTTTCTCTTGCTTTCAGAATTCTCGCCAACGAACTTTTCACATTGGACTGCAGCGCTGCAAACCTGCATGTGGAGGTGAAACAATTGCTATTAGCCACGAGGCACTGAAAAAAATCAGTTTACAGTGTTTCCAACAGCTTCTTAACATTGTGACAGGGTGGATGTAAATAACCTGTGAACCAATGGGCTAGCAACCTGACTGCGTCATACAGCATCAAATACAGCTTTAAGTATCTATATGGGAAGTGCCAAACATATGTACCCTAATTTCAAGTATAGAAGCCCAGGTTCAGTAGTCAGGGTTTCCTTATAGTCACACAGGATGACACCGGTACAGACAGGAATGTAACTTGGTACTATCTCATCTATTAGCCACAAATACATTTTATTGCCAGTGTAAATACCAGACTTTGTTGTCTGTAATAAAACTTAAAATCATACACCATCAGATTAGATGTAACTTCAGACTTCAGTGAAGGACTGAGAATTTGCACTGAGTATTCATTGAAATGAAGTCCTACCATGAAGGTTTAGGTGAGGTTCCCCTGGAATGCACGCCAATCAAATGAGGCAGCAGAAACCATCTGCCTGCTGCTTCTCCCCATGAAAAGGAGAATCACACTCATAAGAAACCCCAAATCCAGTATTTAGAAAGAAAGAAAGTGTATGGAGGCTCACATAAATAGTAGTGTGTGGGTGTTGGTGTTTAAATGTGATCTCTGGCATGTTACTCACTGCTTGTCTTTCCAATTCTTGCCTTTTTTTAATTAAAAAAAAAAAAAAAAAAAAGAGCATACTGAATTATTGAATGCCAACATTTCAATGTTAAGGAATACCACGATTAGACGAATCCCCCTGCAAGCTCAAGGTTACTCTCACTGTGCAGTGAGTCTGAGTGTTGACAGAGGGATTTGCTGGTTCACCAAAAATCAAATAAAAACTAAAATCCACACCAAACCACCATCCCAAAGCAAAGCAAAACGCCCCTTTTATTGGAGTCTGCAGCTTTCCAATGGTATAACTGTACCATGTTTTCATTTTTCATGTTATGTATCTCTTTTTTACAATCTAGCATCCCATCCAGACACTGCTGCTGCCTGTCAGGCTCCACCACTAAGAAGATACTTCCTGTCCTGCAAGGAAGGAATTTCAACCTAATGGTGGGGGAAGTTTCCATTACAAGACAAACAAGCACATCAGCACCACAACGGGAATAATCAGAAGGGAGAGTAACAACTTTAAGCGTAAGTAATTGTTTGAACAAATGTCACAAATATTATTCATTATTAAAAAGCAATGTATGCATTAGGGTATCCAGTCCTGAGGTAGTTTTTATCTGGAGCATCAAATACAGCGATATGAATAATTAATACAAACAACAGGATACAGGAGCAGAATAACAGATGTTTACTTGAGCATATGATGAAAATAACACATTCAGGTACAAAACCCCAACTCTCTAATGCCAGCTTGCCAACTAGCCTGCAGAAATACTGCTCTAGCAAGGTGGTGCCTCTTCCAGTGCCACCAATTGCAGCACAGCAGTTGCACCCTGCCTTCAGTTTCAACAGGACTTAAGGTAAAGCAGGAATACAAGGAAAGAACAAAGAAGTGTGCTGACGAAGCAATGTGTGGCAGTGGAGGTTGCCTTTTGCTGGGAGGTAAGTTCTTAACAAGAACAAACTGCAATAGCAGGAAATTCACTTTAGGTATTTTGAAGAGAAAGTCTTCCTGACCTGCAGACATGAGAATTTACATAACAATTTGATTCGGATGCCCAGGAACTGGGCCCGAATGAAATACAGGATAGCCACAATACACAGAACGAGAAAAAAAACAGATAAAGTCGTAGAGGAGAGATGAAGACATGGAATAACCACATTGATGCTGAGCTGTGAATTAGACTTCCAGAGACAGATATCAAAGATGGACGTCAAGGACATCACAGGGCAAGCTGCTGAGTCATCAGCTAAACAGGTAGAATAACACAGAAGGTAAGATTATAAGAACCTAAGTGCAGTCCTGGTGAATACAATTTCAGTCAGGTTAAAAGAATGGAAAGGGTTGGGGGAGTATCGAGGATAACGTATTTATTGGATAACTTCCCATGTAATTGGAAGGCATCCTCAATCCAATCCAACACACAGAGATTCACAGTTTTCCTGCGACCAAGTTCTATCACAGTAAAA
The DNA here is from genome assembly GCA_002909625.1 of Bambusicola thoracicus. Taxonomy (NCBI): domain Eukaryota; kingdom Metazoa; phylum Chordata; class Aves; order Galliformes; family Phasianidae; genus Bambusicola; species Bambusicola thoracicus. The sequence goes on from PPHD01011742.1 coordinate 10,681, forward strand.
ACAAGCATTTACTTTGCCCAGCTCTTTGGGATGGGTGTGTTTGTTTGGCAGGGTACACAACTAACACAATAACACTTACATGACACCTCGCTGCTGGCACAGAAAAGAATCAGTTCACATTTCAGCTGAAATTTGGTGATGTTATAAACAATTCAGTGTTTCTCATAACAGAAAAGATGAAGCAATACTAATAACAAGAGACACTAATAGCCTCACCTGGAACAAGTTTTTGTCATTTCTCCTTCCTCACATCTGTCAAGCTTAGGAAAGCACTTTTATCACATACCTTGCCCAAAACATTTATTTAAGTGCTTTAGTAAATGTGGACTGCTCAAAGTCCAAGAATCGGTGTTGGAAGATTATGGCTTAAAATCAGATTGTGGCAGAAAATACAAGCATTTTAAAAGATTTTACCATGCAAATGCCAGATTTTGTCATCATTATCTGCGATCAGATCTTATCTGAAAAGCGTCCCAAGGTTATTGTACCTTTATCTTTGGATGTTTATGATTCCAAAAATAAGGTAAAGAATGTATGTTTTCAGGAGAGGCTGGATAGGCAAAGCATACTTTTATATAGATAGCTTAATTATGATACCTCATTATGTAGTACTATGGACATGACTCCCGTAGCAGGCAGTGGCATATGCCTCATACTGCCATTGAGACAGAACTGTTCGGAGAGTTGCATTGCAAACCCTGCATTAATTTGTACCCATAACCCTCCCATTCGGTACCTTCAGATATCCAATCCTGAGCAATTACCAATATTAAAAATAATCGCTATTAATTTAATTCCATATGAAGTATGAATCCCTCCCAAGTGGAAATGACGGCACTGCACCCACAAAGCACTTTACACACACTTACGCATCCTCCACTGTTTGAGGCTGCCCTCTTCTGGATAATCTGCTTTCTGAATTGGTTTCATCTCCTAGGAGGTTTACAAGACAGGGAAAAAAACAATGATAAAAATAACTGAGCAGTGAAACCCTCACTTTCCTTTGATAAGAAGCGCTTGGCCCCCAGCTCCATCCTGTAAACAACTACAAGGAAATAAGGTGCAAATTATTTCCAAGGGCTCTGACATACTGTATTGGCAGTATGATGTTCTAGCTTGTCAAATGATGGGGCACGATAAATCATACCCCACTTGCCATCATTCTGCATGAGGAGTCCTATTCCTGTATTTCAGTACGCTGCTATTTGGAGCAGTTGCATGTTTTGTAAGGGAACACGAATAAGTTACTACCACAAAAGCCTGTTCTCATGGATTTGTTAACAAAACCTCGACTAACACCTGATTTAGAAGTGATATCTATTAAAACAGTGTAACACTTCAAATAAGTTTCTTTTCAGAAGGAAAAGAGAAACAGTGCATTTAAAAGGACAATTTCTAACTGTGATATAAGAGGAAGTCTGCTCCACCATCTTGTAGCCACATGAATACGGAGGGAAAAGAATAAGCTAGTACTAAATAACTGAATAATTATCCATCTCAGTGTCAGCTATGATCATGTGATCAGTCTTTTCATAAAGAATGTTTCCTCATGTCCATATTTTTTAATAGTGTGGAAATATGGTATGCATTCACCTTTCCATTAACATCCTATTAAACATAAATTTTAGTAAGAGATATTTTGCTCCTTTTTTCCTTTTACCTAAGCTATAAGGCATGTAATGCAAATGCAGAGCTGCTGAAAAGTTCTAGAACTTGTAATAGAGTCAGACAGTGTATTACAATGTGTTGTGTTGCTGTAAGGCATCTGACTGAAACTAAAGAGTCATTAAAGCCAGAAATTAGATGTAGGGAATATTCAAGAGAACATACATAAAGAGCCACAGTGTTTTTAACTTTGTATTTGACTGCTACCATCATAAACAATTCAGAGCTTTCTGCAAAGCTAAGGTTTAAAAGTACAGGTAGATATCTGCATGGGAAACACGAGATCACAGCCTGATTCAGTGATTGAGCACCTGGTGAAGGAGCATGGCCAGCCCTGGGAGCACAGGTGCGAGCAATTCGCTTGTACAACCCTGGGTCCACCCCTCCCTAACCTCATTTAAGGGCCTGGCAACTGAAAGAGAAGCATCTCTACTTGAAGATCACCTTATGTGGAGTATCTAGCGAGCCCTAGCCCTTAGAAAGGGGTAAGCATTTCCTTCTTTATCCCCAGATTGTGACCTCTACTTTTCTTGGGTGATCTGCAAGTTGTTAACAGTGACTTCTATCTGTTTCTGCCTATCCTTACAACATCCAGTCAAGCTGATACTCCACAGGCAGCCACAAAATAAAAATGGGCATTTAATACAAGCAAAAAGTAGAAGGTTAGGTTATATCTTTTTATTTTTCTCAGAATTGTTGTTGTGATGTGACTGTACTAATAAAAAACTGACTGCTCAGAGTGCCTGTAATGGTTGGGGCATAGATTGTTCTAATTTGATTCTTTTCTTCAGAATACAAGAAATCTTAATTTGGTGGTCATCAACTACTGGGCTTAATATGTTGTCATTTCACTTGAATCTGATTACTTTCTGTTGTATCCTGGGTAAGAGTATAGAATGCCACATCCTGACAGGACAAGTCAGGAAGCATGTGCTTGCACTGCAAACCTCAACCTAGTTTTTTTAAGAGCCCATATGCTTCAACTGCATATACCTCTCATCTTATGGAGATGCTCTGTATAGAATAGAATCATAATTTGTTTTTTTTAACAAATTCCTTTAAAAAAAAAATTCAGGGGCTGAACTTCAAACAGTGTTTATTCTGTTCTGCTCAGAATATTTCTGTTCTTCATAACTAATGAGTGTTAGTGAAGCCTCAATTACTGCCCATAAATTCCAAACTATATGGGGCATCAAAAACTCTTTAACACAACAAAAAGACTTAACAAGAACTGATGGCTGAAAACTAAAGCCAGACAAATTCAGAAGCAGACTGGAGACTTTTTTTTTTAATTTAATAACAAAGGTAACTGAACAAGGAATGTGGTAACAGGAGAAGTGATAATGTATATATTTGGAGCTTTCAGAGCAAGACAACCATCTGTGGGAGCTGGCCTACCATTTAGAGTGCTCACTTAGAGGTTGACCTCACTGGACTGAAGGATGTGGGTTCAAGCCCTGTTCTGGAAACCAGCCCATGGAAGGTGAGTTGGAACTAAATGACTTCTATATTCCCTTCTAATCCTAGCTGTTATATGATTTTTATAGGACTTGTAATCCAAGGAAACAAAAGCTCTTGAGTATTATGTGGGAAAGATGAGTGTCTTTGTATTATTGTTTTAATGAGTAACACTAGGTGAGTTAGTGGTTCCTCTACACTTAAAACCCATGATATTCGTACAAGCAGGTTATTCTACTGAAAATATACTTCATAGTTTGTTTGCATCAAAAGTTGTCTGTAGAGATATATCATTTCCACTTCATTTTAAGACAATCAAAAAAGGAATATTTCCTGAGAGCTCCTGACAGAGTTGTGTTAGCTTAACATAACTATTCAGAGTAAGGCTGTTTTTAGCTAAAAATTATATAGAAGAAAGCAAAGGAGGAAGGGTTAGACTAACTACTTCTCTTTTACAGTTGATGTAATAACATCTACATCACTTTCCATATTCATAGAGGAAGACTCAGAATTGAGAAGTTCAGAATGTATGCATGAATTTATTTCACTGGTATGAACAAATCTGTTCCTCCATCTCAAACTGGAAAGGTTTAAGACAAAAAAAAGAAATCAAACATACTGCATGAGACACATAAATCACTAAATCAAGCCAATAGCCAGAAAAATGTTGCAATAAGAAAGGCAGAATGTTCAACTAACCATGTGATAAGCCATTTCTGAGATTCTCTGCATTATGACTTGTGGGAGATGAAAATGGACTTATCTGGCACGTTCCTGTTGTTGGTGAATAGGAGTTTAGATCCTTCTTCTTGGCCAAAGGGCTTGCTTCAACTGGCTAAAATGGAGTAGAAGACAAAAGAATCTGGATCAATGTTGGCTAAAGACGAGGGAGTTCCTATATCTACCTGATCCCACAGAAGTTACAAAATTTCCATCTGTAAACTAAATGCATCCTGGCTTCTGCTTGTCTTATCAGCAGAGCTGCATGCTGCATCTCAAATCAGTCAAAGCCCCTCTGAAGTCTATCTGATGAGAGCTATTTCTAAGTGATTCCAAGCTTTATGCACTCCCACTTATGAGAAGCCTGTCCTACATGTGCAAACATTAGTTTTAGTTAAAAACAAAAAGACAAAGTACACCTCAATCACTAGCCTCCTTTTTTTCATTTTAAAAGAAGTACATGGCTTCCAAAGACTTGAATATTCTGGCATATATATATGTACATACATGTATAGTTTAAACAACAGTAAAAAACTGGTATTATCCTACTGAGAATTTAAGGCATATGAATATTTTTAGATAGTGATTTCTAATATTTCCTAAACAAGTGTTAATTTAAAAACTAAACACAAAAGGCCACTTAAAGAGTCCATTAAAACCAAAACTTTGGCTTAGAATTTCAATATACTTCATTCTACAGAAGTAGAGATCTAATGGTATAGGAGGAATTTTGCAGGGAAGTCTCCATTTCTGAAATATTACCTGGGGTGCAGTTTGTTCTCTAGACTGCAACTCTGAGAAACTGGGATTTCCCTGCACTACCAATACTAAGAATAAAAACAAGTCTGTTTACACACAAAGGGCTTCAGTTCAGGCAAGAACTTGCTTCCAGCTAAGAAGTCTGGCAGCTTTATACAATACCATTAGTGACAGTCAAAAAGGAAACATATGAAGAAATAGAACATATGTAGTTGAGTTTCCACTTGTATCACCTGCATCTTACGCTTTTTGAAACCACTAGTGAAGTGACTAAGGGAATTCTGCATAACTATTAAGCAATGTGCATGGAACCTGACAGTACCTTACTGTTATGTAACCAGTGATTCAATAACTCAACAGAAGAGCAGGAATGTACACCACGCAGCAAGTCAGAAAACAGCTTCTGAGCAACAGCTTTCCTGTTCTTGCCTAGCTCCCATTTCAAGGAGACAGTCTGCAGGCATGTCCACCACTGCTTCCAAATGCGATGAGCCACCTCCAGAAGTGGAGTGTGCATGCAATGTATGAGTGATTTCACTGTATTGACATCTGTCATGCAGAGACTATGGGGTATTTTAGATGAAGCCATTTTTTCCATTCCCTTCCAGTATTATCTCATGGGTTTAAAGAAGAAACAGCAGTGAAATAGTGATGCTGGCAATCTTTTCTCCCCCTTGGAAACATAGAACCATCAAAACAAAATGCACCAAGAAAGAGAATGAGAGACTTCTCCAGTTCGTAATTTGTTACATCTCTGGGCCCTTGGAGGTTGAGGAGCAAATTGATTTGTCTCTATTTTTGCAACTGAAGCAAGGAAAGGAATGAATCATCCCCTTCCCAAACAAGCAGCCTTTTCTATCAGGCCAAGCCCCATTCTGCTCACAGAACTTGGCTTTAAGGCAGCAAAAGAACTGTGTGTAATTTCAGCTGGACCGCTCATCACTACACCCCAATAAACAGATGCAAAATTGCTCACAGCTGCACTCTGAGCAGAACAAGTTGGATAATGGTACACTAAGCTGCTAATTAAATTGCTAATGATTTTTTTTAGTGCCATTGCAGTATTTTGCCATCTTTCTTTAAGCAACAACAGAAAAAAATCCTGTGCATTTTTTAAAATTATATATCTGTATTTTGCTAAAAAAGCAGTAAGGCCTCCAACAAGGAGCTGTGTGTGAGCCATTCTCTTGAGAAGGGCACAGATCTGGAGGTTTACTGGGAGCTCCTTTACTGACCAGCTATTTCTCTTCATGTACTTTTAGACATTTTTCCTTCGTTTAAATGCTGCCATCCTCACAAAGAGCTCAGTATGGTGTCTGCAGCAACACCCACTGTTGGTAGAGGAAGATAATAAACTGACATATGTCATGGCATGCTGGTACTGGGAGTATGCTATCGCTGCATTTACAAAAAATAATAGCAACAGTACAATTTTATTTTTATTGTGATAACTGTGGTGAAATTTATTGCAGTGTAAGTACTTTATTGTTTCATTACGCCAGATTAGCTGAGGGAGGTAATTATAGCCTTGACGTGAAATGCCTTTAATGTTTTCATTTCAATTTTGCAGTTTATAATATGCAGATTACAGCATTATCATAATTCCATATTGTTACATGTACAATTACATGGCAGAATGTTTCCTTCCAGGATAACAGAGCTAATTTCTAATGAATGATTTCACCAAGTAGCTTAACTCATTCAGCTCTTGGGTAAATAGTGAAGGCAGCAAAAATATGCATATTTCTCTTGTTATTTTCAAGTATTCGTACAAGGACACATTACTTAAGGCCAGGCAGTTGCAGGACAAATGGAACACCACAAATGATGTGCTCACATTTTTGTCAGTAATTGTGTGCCTTCCTGAGAATTTTCTAGACAACCACCAACCTATAATATCTCATTAACCAATGAGATACAGTGTTTATAGGCATAGATACATATATTTGTACATATACACATCTGATGTTATTCCGTACACCAGAAATACTTACGTTATATTTCTTAACACTGTCTAACTTCAGTGATCTCTTAGCTCTGCAAGATAAAAATAGAGGCAAGTTTTATGGTCACCGGGACACAAAGCTTCCAGGTAAGGTTCATCACTTCTAATTTCAATGACATTTACCTTTTTCATATGTTGGACTTATTTTTCTTGTGTAGCATTAAAAAAAAAAATCTCAACCAAAGCAAATATATTAAGTAATTAAAATACAGTGTAACAAAAACAGTGCTTGTTTAGAGAGATTAAATGTTTCCATAGGAAAATCCAATTTTCCTTTTTTTATACTAGAGATAAAAATCAAGACACTGAAGTGAATTTCACAAGATGCCAAGTATACACTTGTCTCTTAAAAGCTATAAACAATGAAAAAATGCAAAAGCATTATTATTTACATACCTTCTGAGTGAGGGCTGAAATCATTTTTCCTTTAGTAGCATTATTAGGCATTTAAAACGCAGGTACAGCCAAGGTGAAAAAAGTGGTTCTTCCCATCATTTTAGCTCTTAACATGATTCAGTGCTACCAGACTATGACTTAACTGGGGAACAGATGCTCTATGTCTTTACAGGTCCCCAAACCATAAGAAACTATTTTCTAGTCTTCTCCACTATACTGATTCAGGAGCACGCCAAGCTCTCTCTGCAAAATCTGCTCTGCTGAACTGGATGCCCAGCTGTTAATGGCAATGCTAGGAGAAGAAAGCTGAATATTTATAATACTTTATACCGTACAGCTGTCTGCTAAAGAGCAGTCATCAAAATTTTATTGAATGCAGACTAAATGCTCAAAGGAAAGAAAGGTCAACATAAATTAAGAGTATTTTTCCCAGAGACAGGTGAAAGTTTTAAAGCACATTCTTAAATCTTAGTGGTTTAAAGCATTACATAAAACAATGAAGGAAAAAATTAAAATCTTTATAAGACCAGTCCCCAAGAAACATACTATATCAATTTAAGCAAGAAGATTCAGAAATGCATTATATTTCAAGATCTTCGCACAGTTTTTATCTTGGAAAAGAACACACTGTAAGGAATTAAGATGAGCTCATTCCAAACATACCCTCTTTTAATTTATGGTACCACTCCAAATTTGCAAATTCAAGTGTGGGGAAAAATTGAATGAAAAAACATCTTTGAAATATAACTCAGGTGAGGGGGCCTTTTTATATATGAGATTACAGTGATCTCTATTACAAAAAGGAAAAGAGAAGTATTCTATCTTTACAAAGCCAAGTAAACAGGAAGCATTTACATTTTAAAAGCGACTGAAATTCTTGCCAAAGGGCAGTCAAAGCTG
>PPHD01011743.1:4797-18583 GCA_002909625.1 Bambusicola thoracicus
ATTTTATGCTTTTCTTTTAGGTAGAAAAAGTTTTGCTCCATCAATGCTTCTCCTTCCTTCTGTTATAAATGCAGAAATCTAAGTAGGGAACCTTTCATTTTAAAAGAGATGAAGATGGAGATGTTAGCCTTTATATTGCTGAATAAATTACTGGAATGGAAATCAAACTGTCAGTTAAGCAGAAAATCCCTCATCATTTTGTATGTCTCAGTGCGTATGGCATTGGTGTTAGCCTCATATCTCAGTGCCTTGCAAACTTTTGGCATTACTAGGAGAACAAAAGGGACTTCCACAAATCTGCACGAGCTTAAATAAAATAAAGATTGCAATGCCTTTTTTTTATTTTTTTCTTTTTCTTTTTTTTCTTTTTTTCCCCATGCATTTTCACTTTAGGAAGGTGTCATTTGAAATACCAAACTTTCTTAGCTCTTAATGGGTAAGCATCAAACAGTCCTAGGGTATAGAAGAATACACTTGATATTCAGCACATAGCCATGCCCTCCCCTCTATCACATTTTCATAAGTCCTGTTACAAGGGAACACTATGAACACTTCTACCATTTCCAGTATTTTTTTTTCTATTGCAACTGTCCCTACTTTGTGAGATTAGTTTCCAGCCAATGATTCTCCTGTTGTAGGTAGAGGTGTAGTTGCAGACAAAAATTAATTAGTCCAAGAACAGCTAAAAACCATGATACTCTGTTGAATTAAATAGGCTGTAGAACATACAGGGATCATGGACCTTATGTTTCTTCTTGATTTGGCCCAAACTTGTCATTTTTTGGTGTCTGAATGGTATTTTCAGTAATTTACCCATAACTGATGACATTTACTATTATCATGCATTGGTTAGAGATAGCAAACACAGAAAGAATGGGAGAGAGATTTTAACTGGGACAAAAGTGACTCCCATTTTTATGCTAAATCAGTTGTTGAGTCTGACTTGTGAAATGGTGACCTCTGAAATAGTGCTTAATGAAGCTCGCTCAGCTCACTAAAGTCACAAAAAATACCCACTGCAAATCTTCTCTTAATTTTAATTTATAGCAGGAATTTGTAATTCTTTGAAATATTGCAATTCATTTTCCTTAAAGAAAGAAAAAAAGAAAAGATCAGAACAACACAGGATAACCATAAAGCCCAAAGCAATCCTGACTGAGGTAAGACATGCCCTAAGTTTCTGCATGGGGTATATTTCATCACTGCCAAATCATCTCAGACTGGGTTGAGATGCTAAAACCCTTCACTTTCACTCTGTGGTTCCTTCTTCATGATAAAATCAGTAATTCTCCTGCAAGCTGCTTCTAAATGTTTTGATCCCAAACTCAACAAAAATCCATAAGAAACTTCACTGAATATTGGATCAGCCCCTGTTTTCAATGCATATAGGTTTTTTCTCTTAGTGGTCGTAGTGAGAATTTCACAGTCACAAAGAAATAGTATCTTCCAGCTTGCTTTGACTGTGCACCATTTAAAAGCATTTCTCCCCTTTTTTTGCAGAGTGGATAACTGAGCACACAGAGATCATTACAAAGAAGTTCTAAACTAAATCCTACCCTACTTTTCTGGGTCCTTCAGGTTAGCACTTGCTCTGTCTTTCTTTTCATTATACATTATATTTTGCTTCTATTATGGGTCAATATGAATTCATGGCTGGCAGCTGAGCTGCTCAGTGGCTACAGAGCTCAGTAGTTTTCCCAGCTCTCCTAATGATTTGCTGTGTGATCTTGGGCAAGTTCCTCCTTGACTCTGCTTATCCATCTCCTTGGGGAATAAAGATCATTAATCAACACTGTAAACTTCTGAGGCCTACAGATGAAAAGTGCTTATTATTAATGCTATTCATTTTTAGGATATATATTTCATTTGAAATGCCTAACATCTAACTTCGGTGTTGTATTCAGTAAGGGCTGGAAAAGGTTTTTTTAGCAGAAAAACAGATTCATAGAGGTTGAAATTTTTATATAATATCTTCTAGTCTTCTCTTACACATTTCTAACCCACATACAGCTTTGAATTAAATTTGTAAGACAACTGTTCAGGCCCAAAATTTGCGTTGATTTAACTTCCTATACATTTATTTTTTTTTTACTTACATCTTCCCAGATCTTTTATTAAATAGGACTTTCACTTTTACAACTACAAATTTCCTTTTAGCCTTTCAACTCATGATTTGAAATGGTAAACTAAACTGCAGACTACAGGGAATATTTTGCTTTTCCCCTTTCTCTTGTTGAAAAGCAAATTATTCACAGAGAAATTACAACCTATCAAGATGAGGAATCCACAGAGCCACACACATCAAAGTCCAAGCCAACAATTTTTGAGTTTCACAATTAGTATCTTAATTGTGAAAGAGATATTCTGTAAGAGAATCTCAGCCACAGTCGGCGTGGATCAACTAATCACTGCTGTGGTGCAGTTCCTTCCCAACAGTTACACAGAAAACAGGGCTCAATAGTTTAAATTCTGAGCGTGTGTTAGTGCTCACTATCCTTAAACTCTCTGTTAACTGTTTTGTAAAATGGTTAATTTTCTTTTTCCTCTCTCATCACTTATCCCCCCCAGTGCAACGTTAAATGTTGATGCGCAGCCTTAATTGGTTTAGTCACAAGAAGATAATCTTTTTTTCCTCCTTCCTCGCTGTTGCCTGTTAGCTTAAAGGCTTTTTAGCTGAAGGTTGATAATTATCACTGAGAAGAAACTAGCACATCAGGAGTTCATTTTCCATCTTAGCACTTGTGGTGCTCCTTTGAACTCCCCTGGCCAAACCCGCGTTCCCACTTTGTCACTTTCCTCCCTCCATCATAAAAAGGTCTCGGCAGCCAGCAGCTCCAGCTTTTGCTGGCGGGCAGCGGGAATTGCTTCTCCCGCTCGCTCCTCCAGGATGGACAAATTGCATGAGACATTGATAAATATGGAAGACACTTTGGGTTCGGAGCACTCTGTCTGCTTATCCTCCTGGGACTGGAAGAACACCGCTGGGGCTTTCGAGCTGCACTCCGTCTCCTCTCCACACAGCTTATCCCCAACGCCGTCCTTTGAGTCTTACTCCTCGTCCCCGTGCCCGGCGGCGGCCGAGACCCCATATAGCGGTGGCGGCCTGGTGGGCTACGGCCTGGTGGACTTCCCCCCAGCCTACCTGCCCAGCCCTGGGCAGGCCCGGCTGCCCAAAGGCACCAAGGTGCGGATGTCAGCCCAGCGCCGGAGAAAAGCCAGTGAGAGGGAGAAGCTGCGGATGAGGACCCTGGCCGACGCGCTGCACACACTGCGCAACTACCTGCCGCCTGCCTACAGCCAGCGGGGACAGCCCCTCACCAAAATACAGACCCTCAAGTGCACCATCAAGTACATCAGCGAACTGACGGAGCTCCTCAACAGCGTCAAGCGGGCGTAGGGCCCAGCTGGATCACCTGCCCTGGCACCCCCAGGCTCTGCTGTGGAAGAGCCTCTTAAAAAAAGACAACAAAACCAGCTCAATTTCTTCTTTGTTGGAGCATGGTTGCATGGGGTGACAGAGGAACGTGAGGGAGGGAGAGCAAGGGTTGCTGCATACGTAGGACGCGATGCTGGAAGGTGATGTAGGGCTGCCTAAAGCCTGACCTGCAAGTTGCTGAGATGGAAGTCTTGCTTTTTGTTTTTCTTATGCTCCTGTTTTGTTTGTCTTTTTTTGTTTATTTTAATGATAAGCTTCTGACAAATTTCAAGGCTGATGTGATACAAACCAGAAAGCCATCTGAACCTCCTAGGATTTACATATCTGTGTTCTGACTGACCTTCTGTTTAATGCAGACAACAGTAAATCCATAGCTTTTAAAGTGAATTTGTAAAAAGTATCAACAACTGCATAGGATTTATAAGTGTATTGATTTGTAGGCACTTTAATATTAGGATGAGGAGGAACATGTTTAGCTAGTTCAAGTATCACTTATTTGTCTACATTTCCTCTGTACTTGAAAATCAAGAAAAGAAGTAACAGCAAGAACTTCTTTGCTCATAACAAATAAATATCAATGTCATAGTCTGTACTTTGTATTACATACCTGGTAGATAAGTAAAGTCTAAAACTGACTATTAAATACTGGAAGTGAAATATAAACCAACTGATCTTGTACAGATAAATTGCTGCTAAAGTCTATCTTCTGTTTTAATACATACAGAAACAAATAATATTTTTGTTTTTAATCTAAAAAAACTTTGCTTCAGAGTCTGATAAAGTGTTGAATACATTTTTACATCAAACTACTAGACTAAGGTTAGGCTGAGCTCTGTCCCTCATCTTCCTTCTCTCTGGGAGAAAATAAATTGATTCAAATATCAGAAAGATGCAAAATTTTATCCTCAAGATGTACTGAAACCTAAGAGGATGCTAGTAACTGTAACAGTCCTGTAAAACACACACATGAAACAACCCAAAAGCCAACAAAATGAGGACATAGTCCAAACCTTTAATTTCTTTTAGCTTTTATGTGATCGAGATCACATAGGTCTCACCAAACTGGAGGAAAAAAACAAGGAAGCAAAAGCTCCATAAATCTCATTGCAGTTTGATTTCAAATACTTGGCTAAACCGAGGCCAGCCATGCAGAGAGAGGAGCAAAATCTGACACAGAGTTGCTGTATTGCAAGGCTGAGCAGCACAGAGTTCATTAAGGCATATTAACCTTTTCTCTGTGGGGAGATGTAAAGCACTGGGAGAGCAGCACGCAGAGAAAACAGGCTTGTCTCACCGGGATGAACAGATCAACATGTCTGTGTGGGGCAGATGGTTTTGGTTTGTGAATGCATTCTACAGCAGAGCTCTTCAAAGCTAAAACTTTCTTGCATCTCTCTCTTCTTTTTTTTCCTCTTTCTGGTTGTTTGTAATGAAATAGGTAAAATAGGTATATGTAATATATATTAGTAAAATAGGTTTTGTATTTTTTTTCTCTCTGCTTCAGCCTAAGCTCACTCAATACTCTTCTCAGATGGTATATGCATACTGGAGCAATCAGTGTGAAATCCATCACTGTCTTCAAAAGCAGCTAAGTTCAAATATATGCAGGTAGAAGAGTTACTCAAATGTATGCACAATTAAGCATATCCTCTATGCTCCTGTTCTGTTTAAACCCACATTACATTCCTCACAAACTTTTGGGCATTAGTATGAGTGTAAGTAGCATCATTTTTTAAAGCCCTATAAAATTGTCCAGATAGAGATAGCTGCCTGTGCATGTGAAATGGCAGCACTGATGTCACCACAGTATTCCTCACTGTGAGCCTCTGTACTGGATCCAGATTTGAGCAGATGAAGAGCCTCCCAGGCAAGATCAGTCAGATCACATCTGGAACAGGTTGCCCAGTGAGGTTATGGATGCCCCTGCCCTAGAAGCATTTAGGGCCAGGCTGGATGGGGCTATGAGCAACCCAATTTAGAGGGAGGTGTTCCTGACTATAGCAGGGGGTTGGAACTGGATAATCTTAAAGGTCCCTTCCAACCCAAACCATTCTATGATTCTATGATCTCCTAATGATTAAGGAGATGAAATTGTACGTTGGCCACAGGATCTCACACAGAACCAGAGTCTTTTAACAGAGACTCTCACTGTAGTCAACATCTGTGTAGGAGTACATGCTCACTAGTGCTGGCAAAGCACCAGCAGATAGAAGGTAGTTCCATCACTGTCATTTTGGTTGTAGACCATCATCCTGTGCTATTATGCTGTTATGATAGATTATCTATGCTTGGTAAGTCTTCTAACCCTGCTCCTTAAATCTTCCACATCTGGAACTGCAAGTAATTACCATGCTTTTCAGCTAAGGAAGCCTATAGGGCTGTGCTTAAAGCAAAGGGATCGGGGATGTGAGAGCATCCACTTTTATGGCTAGTTTATCTATGACCTTGACTGGACATCCCACATCACTGATTCAGTTTACTCAACTGTAAATGAATACATTGATAACTAGTTTCAGAAGGCTGCTGCTAATAAAGCTAAGTAACACTGCATGCAAAAAGATTGTCCTAGTAGGATGTGGCCTGTAGACTGGAGAGGTGCATCAGGGCTGATTTTCCCAATTGCTCCAAGGAAAATAGCAGCCAAAATCCCTGAAAGTACTGGGCCATAGCTTGCTTGGTTTCTCCAGAGTCCTCCTCTCCCTGGAAGTCCAAGGTAGAACAACTCTAAGTAACCTCAAAAGCAAGGCTTTGAGTTTCAGACCACTTTACCGTTCCTGTGCTAGTTCATCAGACCTTGCCTTTACTCATCTATAGCCCTAAAAGTCCAGTGGCTGCTAAAGTGCTTTTAAATACTTTGAGCTTTAACATAAAATGGCTGTATCTAAGATTCCCTTAGGGAATACGCCTTGGTTAAGCTGCACCTAAATTGCACCTTGTGTTGCAATAGGACCAAGGTCCCCATCCAAGATAAGGTTAGGTTACTAGCATATTCTTACAGTGTATGATTTTTTGGTACTAACAATTATTCCCCTTTCAGGAGACCTTGCACTTACAGGTGATGTGGAAAAAGTGACCACGACACAGGAATAAGAAGTATAGGTGGATTCAGTTCCCATTTGTTGGAGTTTAGTTAGCAAGTCTAGGGTGATTATACTTCCCTTCTATTCCGGTCTTGTCAGATCCCATCTGCATTGCTACATTTAGCTCTGAGGCACCCAATACAGGAAAGATGTGGAGCTGGTCCAGAGAAGGGCCATGAGAACGATCAGAGGGCTGTAGCCTCTCCTACAAAGAAAGGCTGAGGGAGTTGTTCAGCCTAGAGGAGGGAAAGCTTCAGGGAAATCTCATTGTGGATCTCCAGTACCTAAAAAGTGGTCCTACAGGAAAACTGGGGAGGGAATCCTTACCTGGGTGACAGGAATAACTGCTTTAAACTAAACAAAGATAGAGTTAGATTAAATATTTGGAAGAAATTCTGCACTCTGAGGGTGGTGAGAGACTGGAACATGTTGTCCAGATAAGATGTAGATGACTCATCCCTGAAAGTGTTCAGAGCCAGGCTAGATGGAACTTTGGGCAAGGGGGTTGGTACTAGATGATCTTTAAGGATATTTTCAACCTAAGCCATTCCACGATTCTGTGGCCTGGACTTCCTAGGATCTGCCACGTTTGCTCTCAAGGACACTGAGCATTTCTCTCCTTTTGTAGTTCTTCCCCTTGGTGTACAGATTTTACTGAAAGAGAAGTGATTGTTGTATTCATGTTGATACAAGTCCCGCTGTTAATAAATACTTATTCCTATTAATTTTTAAGTAAGGTGAAACACAGTCGAGATTATTTGTTTTCCATTTCTTCACCCTCAAGGATATAGGATATTTATTTGGCGTGAAAGAGACCTAGAATTAGGTCTCCCCTATATAAGAGAATATAAGATCTAACAACCACCAGGACTGTATGTAAAATTCATGAGGCAGTATTGAAGTCCAATAGCAAGTGATAGCCTATAGCACAGAAGGAAAAAAAAAAAAAAAGTTTTACAGTCTGAAGAAATTGTAAAAGTCACAGAACTAAAGAAAATCTTTCACATACAAGCATTGTAACATATGTTAAGACTTCAGGTGGAAGTAAAGCTGCGGTAGTAGTAGCCCAGCAATCACTGGAAGTCTGTGGCTGAGGAATTATATTACATTTTGCCTAAGGGACACAGTTGTTTACCATGCTAAAGAAAAAGAGATACAGGAGAGTAAAAGAGGATCAGTCAATGAACTAAACTCTTCCAGTCCTAAGATCCCTCACAAGTCACGTTTTTGCCTTTTCCAGGATAGCATCACTGAAATTCCTTCATTAACACGGCTACTAAGGAGGGCCAGAGAGAAGAGTTAAAAAGAGAAAAACAACACCAGAAGCCTTCACCACAAAGACAGTTTTCTACTGCATTAACGATTTTCTTATGCAATAAATTAGTAGACTGAATAGATTTGATTCATTCACCATCAGGACAAGGGCTTAAATACCAAGGATGACAAATGAAGAATATTCTAAAATGTTAATTCATTTTTAATTCACTTCTGTAGAAGACGTTACAATTTTAGAAGAAGCCTGGAGATAAGGAAACCTGACTTTGTTTGGAATACTTGTTCCTGAAGTGTTAGTTTACTGATGAAACCACAGTACCATCCTGCTGTCAGATTCTGCACACGACAAGTAGTTATTTTGTCTTTTAAATAAGTGTTCTCAGACCTTTAGAGAAAGGCAAGAGACATGCAGAAGGCCAGACCCTCTGCTTTCCTGAGCTGCAATTTGTGCTCAGAGCTACAGGTACATGCTGCAGATGGTAGGGAAGGCAAGTTTCCTCTTGCTAGGAAGACCAGGTTACCTTAGAGAGAGCATTCCTCAGTGACTGAAACTGTAGTTAGAAGAAGGTCTCCAGGAAAGCTCTGGCTCTGTGAGCAGCAGAACAGAGGGGAGCCTGTGGCTGCCTGCCCCCACACAGCACTTTGAAATTCTAAACTGAGGAGCACCACATAGGTGCCAAGAACTTTTATAGTTACACATTTGGGCTGCACATAGGTGTGTTTGATGGGAAGAAAGCCTCTTGTTAAGGGACTTCAGTCTGTTCCTGAGGGGAACTGCCAGCATGGCAGAAATTTTTATACAAAATATTCATTCATATACATCTATACATATTTATACATAAACGCACCTCACCTTCCGGGGATCAGGTATCTGACTTCCTTTTGCCCTTAAATTAATGGTTATACAGCCACAAATGTTGTTTTCCCCTCATTTAACAGATAGAAAACAGTCATGGAGAAAGCTCAGCAGTGAGTGAGACTCATTTTATTTTCCTTCTCCTATGTGGAAGATCTCCTTGGTCTTTACACAGCATGAACCTATACTTGCTCTTATTACTATACCAAGTACTGTAAGGAAACTCACTCAATTTACTCATGCTTTAAAGCATTTAATTTGAAGTAGGTATCTGCATCATAAGTGTGGCACTCAGATGTTTCTGAACTAGTATGCTCAAATAGAAGGAGAGTTTCTATGGAAATTACTACCTGCAGACTATCGATAGGTTTGTGGTAGAAACCAAAGCTTTCCAAAACATTCACTCATTGTCAGAGCACTTTCCTCCGGCCAGAAGTGCATGGCCTTTACGCTTCCACTGAAGACATTAAGGATTATAACGAAGAACAAAACAAGTGTACCAAAATTAATTGAGCTGTAAACAAACATCAGTTTTCTTATCTTCCAAAATTTGGTTAAGAGTAAGGTGTTGTTGCTTTAAGAAACAGAAACAGCAGTTTCAAGAACAGTAGTCATGCAATTGATAATAAAGTACAGTAAAAATGAAAAAACTATTTCTATCAGCAGGCAGATAGAGGCAGCTGTAGCACTGACTTACTGCCATTTATTTCAAGTGGAAATATCTGCCTGCAGTAGGCTTCCAGTATTGTTTTATTTTCTTATAAAAACAAATCACACAAGACTTCTCTTTTCCCCTAGACTTTTATCATTCACCTGTTGAAATTGCAGGAGACATAAAGCATAAACAAAGAAGATTGATCTCCTTTCAACTTGTGTTAACAAGGATATAAAAATAACATCCCAAATACCGGGGGAAAAGCACGTGGTCATAAAAAATCCACTTAAAAGGCAAAGAGGTGTTGATTCAACACTTGAGGAGGACATATATTTTTTTAGATTATAAAATCAGGAAGGCAGTTACGCAGTTTTAGTATAAACAGACACCTCTGAGGTAGAGAAAGTACTGTCATGTCCTCTTTAAATTCAATGTTTTGTTGATATTGAAATGGATTGTGTCTCATACACTGTTGAAAAATCTGACAAAGTTCACTTGAAACCTTTCCATGGTTGAAATAGGAGTGTCATGAATTTTCAGTAAAGACCACTAATCTATTGACATCTCTCATTGTACAAGACAGCGCTAAACAGAGTTTAAGAAAGACTAAAGAGTAGAAACAAAGCTTAAACTGGGCATCATCAAGCTTTCCAACATCTCTTAAATCCCTGGCGACAGGGCAGAACAAGATACTGACTAATCCTGGGGAACAAAAAAATCCATAGATGAAAGATTGTAAATACTGTGCTTCCTATTAAGTGATTTTCTATTTGTGTCTTGGTTTGAAGAAAAAGATAATAAAACCCAGGAAGCCACAGCATAGACAATGTTGAAATAGACTGCCCTACCTTATGCTTCATACTCACATCACTTCCTAGTTCTTACATGTTTCCCCCAACCCCTGCTCTCCCAGAGGTAAACGTGGTTCAGGATGCCCATGTCAGCCTGTGTGCGTGCGCTGTTAAAACACCATCACAGCAGACGAAAATTGCAGCTCTGTCTGGAGAAAACACTGTATACTAGTCTTATTTCTTGGGAGAAACTCAACATGATACCGAGATGTTCAGGGAAGTCACTATACCACCTGTATAGTAACTAAACTGGAACCTATTAGACACAAAGCCCTAGCAAGCATATAATGGCCGTGCTTGTGAATACACTGGATTGTACCCACAGACTCAGGAATAGATGACACTTAACCATCGGGTTAACATAGGGGAAATAATCATTAAACACAGAGTAAATGGCTTGTCAAGCTGTGTTTTGCCTTTCCTTTTATTCCCTTATTGAAGAACAAGATGCACATTTCAGCGTCATTCACCTAGCTCAGCAGTAAGCTGTAAGTAAGCAGTAGTAAAGTAAGACTCCTTCAGCACCATAGCTGTCTCCATTGGAAAACAGTCTTGGGGCACTTCACACATTGTTCATCAGGAAGCCTACACATCTTTTATTGTCTTTCTTCACACACACACACACAAAAAATCTATCAACTACATAATATTAAATATTGACAAGATTTACAAATATGAGCTTTAAGTTATAGCACAAACTGGTTTAATGAGGCCACTGTACAGGTATCATAACAGAGCTACAAATCGTTTATTCATTGTTTTTCTTCACAAGGTACAAACAGATTCATGAAATAGTTTCTTGCTCAAGGTGGTTTTCACAGAAATCCCCTATAGTAGAATTCTATTTAATAAAGTTAAAAAGCAAACAACATTTTATACCCATTGTTGTAGTTTTTGCTCTAAGCAATAATGATTCGTGCCAAGCAATAGCTTTCCTTACAACAGGAAAATACAGCACTGAATCTGAACTGCTTTCATAGCTCTGTTTAGATGCAGAGAAAAAAAAAAATACATTTTTCCTTCCACTGAAAAGAAGAAAGAGGACAAGGTAATCTAACAGGAATTCCTAGTAAGGAAGAATCCTCAACACTTTGTAGATAGAGTTTGGTAATAGTAGTTTAGTAATAGTTGCCATGATAATACATCGAGTCCCCACTAAAAGTGTATTTTCCTCTGGTGTGGCTGCTTACTCAGCTTAGCAGAGTTACTGGAGCAATCTGTGACTGATTCCTCCCCATCCCAAGGAAAGCAACAACTTGACATTGTGGACCCACAGTCCTCCAAGAGATCCACAGCTCACAGATTTTCAGCCAGTTGCCGCTACAGGATCAAATACATTCATGCCTACCTTGCTTCAGAAAGGCTTACTGATATTAAGCTCCCTGCAATACCTTATTCATCTCAAGTCTTTAAAAAGAAGAACAAACACCCACCCCAAATGACTGACTTGATGCCTGCTGCTACCACCATCCCTCTGCTCTGAGGCAGATGTTTACAACTGCAGTATGATTAGAAGAATTTCAGAAATGTTTGCTGGTAAGACTAGGTCAGATGCAAGAAGAAGTTACTAAGAGATTACATCAGTGCTTGCTTAGCTGACCCTTTTCCTCAGTACGCACCGAGAATGTATTTTCCTGGCAAATATCTTTAAGGGGTCCTTCCTTGTAAGTCAGGACAGACTACTTGCTTAGGGCATTTGACTGCAACTTCACAGAACTAACCAGTCCTTGGTTATTCCCTCAGAAATCTGTGTTCACCTAGAGGGAAGAGAGAAATGCCTCTTATGTTACAACTGTAGTATGCTTAGTACATCAGTAATGTGATCTGAGAGCAATACCAACCTTTGCTGGCCATTTTTTCCTTTCTAATAAGCACTGCTCCAGATGACACTTGGCCCCGTGAATGAGGTTCTGTACTGCGTTCTAGTGAGACATTTCAGCTTTTAATATTCTGTACAGCACACACCAGGAGGAGCATGCCAATTGACAAAGCTCCCAACAGCATATAGTGTGCTGCTGAGCAAGCTGCAGGAACAACTTGAGAAATACCAGTTTTCTTACCAAGGCGCTGTGTCCCAGGATTGCATCTCCTCTGACAAATCACATCTGAAGGCAGTGGTGTAGTGCTGCAGATCACAACACTGCAGTGCAAATATAACTACAGAAAAAAAAAAAAAAAAAGAAATTGCAGCATGTACAGGGGACTCTAGTAAAAATTGGATACACAGACAGACTCCAAATCAGATTAGTGAATACTACTGTGTGGCTAGGCTAGTCTTTCTGTACTACTCCTAGTGTTACGCCTTGAAGGCAAATAATAGCCTCCATCAGTACCTGGCTAACAGCTCTTCTACAGCATTTGTTCTATGTACTGCTCTACACATTGGGACTGCCAACAGTGCATGACAAGCAAGAGATTTCTCACCTGCATTTGTAATACAGTTGTGCCTTGTAAAAAGGTGAACACTGTCACTTCAAATCTTTTCAAGTGCTGAGGAAATCTTACTCTATGGCTGTAATCAACTTTATGAAAGACTGTTCTGTAAGAGTCCTCGCTATTTTCACACCTTTGGGGAAAAAAAAATAAAAAAATAAAAGAAAGCAAATATAATCCAAGCCTTCATTTCAGCAAGGTCTTTCCACAAGCCATGGATGTGAGATGCCAAAGAACTTGCTTTCCTCAGAGCATAGCTGTGTGGACAGAGCCCCTCCCATTCAGGGTTCCTGCCTTTGGCCATGGTAATAGTTGCTTCTTAGATGTTTGTTAGAGATAGCTAGAAGCACTTGGTGCTTTTGACACCAAAAGCCATAGCTAGTGTGCAGCCACCTTCATGTACTTCAACAGATACAAAGTCAGGACAAAGCAAACTCTCTTAGGCAACTTCTAATCTCTTCCCCATTTCTTCTAGTTAAGGTTAGGGGCCTTGTACTGCACAAGAGGGATGCTCTTCTTACCCCTTTATGAGGATTGGCCATTGTGGAAGACTATCTTGGCTTTGGGAGTTGGTAGCCCAACAGTCTTCCAAGTTTAGTTCCAGTCTTGGGTCTGCAGGCTGGAGCAGTTCAACTTCGAAGTACAGTGCCTCCCTCAAATATTTTACCACAGGGTATTCCAGTTCCTGATAGGGCTCAGAATAGGATTTCTCTAGAAGAGATGTTAGAGTTTCCTTTTTACAGGGTAAACATTCACCAGTTCTGAGTTGCTCTTTTTCCATCATCATTCACTCTGCTATAGTATCAGAACTGGGAGAGTATGTAAGTGCGAACAAATAGGACTATGGTGGCAGAGGAAATAAGAACTAGTGAAGAAAGATGTGAGGATCTAGAGGAGGAAGAGACACTTCCTTTCATAAAACCCACTGCAATGAGATGTTTGTTCAAAACTACTTCTAGAAAAGCACTGAAATATAAGAAGAGCCATTCCAGTTAGGGTGATAGTTTTGTTAAGGCTTCAATTGCCTCCTCTGCCAGGATGTTACCGTTTTGCAGCAGCATTATCATAGAGTCATAGAATGCCCTGGGTTGAAAAAGACCACAGTGATCATCTAGTTTCAACCCCCCTACCATGTGCAGGGTTGCCAACCACTAGATCAGGCTGCTCAGAGCCACATCCAACCTGACCTTGAATGCCTCC
>PPHD01011744.1:0-17568 GCA_002909625.1 Bambusicola thoracicus
ATTTTAATTCTAAAAAGCCATGTTGCTATTGCTACACGCACTACTTTCCAGAGACAGAAAACCACATGAAATATTGTGGACCATTTTTTTTTTTCACTCTCAGTATTCACTGATCTTGTAAAATACATACATTGACACATTTTGTTTTCCTTTTGTGTTTTGATCTGCAAATAACATCAGTTGCTAAAAAATCAAAGCTATTGATTAAAAAAAAAACCTAGAAATGTTAAGGCAATATGATTTGTTGAATAACTAATCAATCATATACATTCACACAGTTCAAATCAACAGCATTTCCAACTAATGCTTAAAGTGCTACTCAGTGATGAGAAAAAAAATTATCACAGAGAGATTAATTCTTTCACAGTCCACACTAGCTAGACCTCATCTAGGAATCGCAAAGATGCTCAGCCTCCACATCTGTTTCTATGGTAACAGTAAATTCCCTTCCAGTATGTAGAAATACAGCACTGGAGGCGATATCTAAAATCTTTTTCCATCAAATAGAAGAAACTTGTCACAGAAATATTTTCTAGACTTATTTTGTTCTTCCTTAAATACAATTTTGTGTCGTGCACCACCATTCCTGTGTGTGATTCACAAAACTCTCTGAGGTGGATTCCTGGCACTCAGAGACCAGTTTTGCACATACACAGCACTGTCCTTAAATTTCTTAACTTAGCATCCCAGAAAACAAGTTTTATGAGTTATTTAGAGCCAACTTTTTACATGGCTAAGACTGTTCTAGTTTCCTCTTTTAAGGCAAGTTTTGGTTCACCAATTATCCCACTGACTTTTCTTTGCACTACTTGGAGTTGGACTTGATGATCTTTCTGGGTCCCCTCCAACTCAGGATATTCTTTCCATTTCAAATAGATGCCTTTATTGAATATAGGTGACCATGATGGTCTACCTTTTCCCAAGTTCATTCTTTATACTTTAGTGCTCTGATATTCCCTTTCTACCTCTCATTCTTTTTCAATCATATTCACACCCTGGTGCTTTCTAATGTATATGCAAACAGCATGTTAGTGACTGCAAATTTTGTCCTCACAGTTCTGGTTTTCTTGGTCCTACAAGTAATAAAGAACATCAGTGTCAAAATATAACTCAAGAAATATCATCTCTAATCTTTCCCATCAGCATAGTCTGCATCACCTCCTTTTCAAAGAGTTGAATTACACCATCCTATCATAAGGGTCACCTTTTCTAGTCTAACTATTACATTTCACATGTTGTGTCTTGTCAAAAAGCCTAGTAGAGTTTTTAAAGATTAAATCTACAGCACTTAATTTAGTAAAAATATTAAATTATTATATAGATTCAGCAATAAAACTACAGTTCATAAAACATCCTTTTCCACTCCCACTTACTTTTTAAGTCTTTGTTTAAAGCTTTTGTTTCCTTCAAAATATAGTCAAAAGTTTTGTCAGTAGTATAATATGGACTACCAGATACTGTACATTTGGTCATGAACTATGGTTTGTTAATGCCCTATGGTTTGCTAAAATTTTTATCTATTAAAATTTTGCCCTTTCTTGTGTAGGTGGAAAGGGAATTCACCTAGATCCTTACTTTCAAAACACTAGAATGTTCCCGTTTAATTTTCCATTTTTGATAATTTTCATTTTCAAACTTTCTGAATAAGATAATGTTCTATTTTTGGCCCATGCTCTAATTTGCATTATGACTATCATTAACCTTACCAAACACTGAAGAAAGTATTTATATTTTATGTCATTCCCAGATAGTATAGTTTAACTTATGGTCACTAAAAGACAGCTTGCATAAACTTTTCTTGTTTAGTTTTTGTTTGGTTGTTGTTGTTGCTATTTGTTTATTTATTCACTTAGGTGAACAATCTTTTCATATTAGTTTTCTTTGAGAGATCTAATTTATCTTGACTTCAGACAACTTTTATTTTATTCTTGTTTCTTTGTTCCAGAAAGTTTCCCATTTCAGCTGCTTCTCCTAAGCCAGTTCCCTTTCTTTACCAAAGTTTGCCCTTTAAAACTGAGAACATTCATTATTCTTATTCAATTTCCAGTTTAAATTTCAGTTCCTGCCACTGAGAGGAGACAAGGCTAGGGTAAATTTTTGTCAAATCCCTAGTAAGAAAACCCTTCCAGCCTGTTTCTTTCATTGTTGATAATATTTTTCTACTAATTACTAATTATTTTCTTGAGAAAATAATATTTTCTACAGGGAACTAATCAGAATTCCAGACAATTCACCTCTCTGTTTCATAACAGGAGTCTCTTGCCTTATCTATATAAAATAATGTCCTGGTCTCAGCTGAGACAGAGTTAATTTTCTTCCTGTAATTTGGTGTAGTGTTTTGTTTTCAATTTAAGATGAGAATAATGTTGATAACACACTGATGTTTAGTTGTTACTGAGTAGTACTTACACTAAGTCATGATTACTTCAGATTCACATTCAGATACATGCTGCCCTGCCAGTGAGGATCTGGGTGTGTACAAGAAACTGGGAGGGGACAGAACCAGGACAGCCGCCAAAAAAAAAGAGATATTATACATATGGCTTCATGGTCAAAAATAAAACTGGAGAAAGGTAGCTGGGCATAAGAAAGGGTGAATGCTGTTTCTTGGGATCTGGCTGGGCATCAGTTGGCTGCTGGTGAGTAATTGCATATACTTCCCTCCGTCTCTCCCCTTTCTCCACCCTCTTTCCCACTAAAATATCTTAATCTCAACCCATGAGTTTTACTTTTTTTCCCAATTCTGTCCCCTCTCCCACTGATGGGAAGTGAGAAAACACCTAAACTCAGAATAAAAAATGTTGCTACAATGTCCCATAATTTGGGGAAACTTAATTTAATTCTGGGAATTTTGATTAATGTTATTGTTATATGAATAGTCTAACAATTTTTTTCTCATCCTTACAATTTCCCATCAGCTTGTAAGAAGTATTATGAAGCAGGGAGTAAAAGAAATATAAACATATTTATGAAATCCTAAAAGTTGCTTGAAAAGTCAAAAATATCAAATGCAAAAATCAGTGTAAATATTTAGAAATAAATAAGATTTTTGTACCACATCAATAAACAGTAGATGTATCCTCTTCACCATGTCTTCTGTGGAATGAATCACTAATGGTCAAACAATTTTAAATAATTGACCTCATATTTTTCCATAATCTTATGAAATAGTAATTAATACAAATATCAGAATATAACCACCTTTTTTCTTTTTTCTTTTCTTTTTTTTACAAAGAGACGTTCAATCAAATAACAACCTTGCGTTATTTCTACTATTCAATTGTAGTTACTATAGAAAAGAGAACATCCTCAAAATCATGTCACATTTTCCACTATTGGAAATGCCAGCCAGCTTTTAGAAACAGAAAGGAAGAAGACAGAAATTAATTGGACCTTCTGGGAATTGGGGTGGGAAGAAGGAAGTGGGAGATGGCAAAGAATTCATTCAGTTACACAAAGTACAAGCTTTTAGACTCAGTTTCTTCATTGTAGAAATTAAATTAAAACAAGCAGAACAGGCTTTGAAACATTTGCTAATAAAATAGTGTTCTCTGCTGTACTTCAGTAGATCATGTGTCACACTCACTAGTCTTTTTTTACAAAATAATGTTGGACATTGGCATGAATTATGCTGCTGTTTAAGAAAGCAGAAGATGTATTTTCACATTAATTAGGTCTGTTCTTATAGTCCCCATATGAAAATTAGGATAAACTAGTGCACATTTCAGGTGCTAAATAAATCAAAGTGTATCTGGTCTGTCTTTCTGTAGCAGAGTTATGGCAAGAAAGAAAAGTCATGCTAGTTTGCCAGTGACATCACTGTAGTGCTTCCATTTTTAGGTTCAAATATGTAACAAAGTAAGGGAGCTTATAAAGATCAATGCCACATCCTTTTCTTGTAAGCTGGTTGACTTTGGATTTGACACTAGTAACACATCACTTCTTAAAATATAGGGTGGACGTAAGCGTAAGCAAATAGACACAAACACATTCTTATTCTGATATGCAATATTCCAGCAAAGTAAAATAAGTTAACTCAAAATAGTCACAGTGAATAAAACAAATTAATTATTTTCTTTAAACCTGAGAAGATGTTTGTCTTTGATCATGTCAAATACAAAAAGTGGAATTAAAACGTTTTAATAGTTCATTACAGTTTTATTAGCATTTAAAATTTTTAATTCCTAAAATTTTAAATTTTCCATCAGTGCTGGACCTCATTGTAGCCTTTCTTTTCACTCAGTTTCTGCAGCACTTCTGGTAGTGAGGGCAGCAGGTACATACACATTACCAGGGCCCAAGGAACTTTGTGTTCCATCATGGGGTGTTTTCAGTCTACCTTAGCCCAAGAAGAAAATTCTATTGAAATGAATGTTGCATTCACAGAGTTTTTGAAGGTCTGTTGTCTTTGGCAACATATATGCTCAGCAGCAGCTCTCATATGCTTATGGTCTACAGAAGAGGAGAGTAACTCTGGTTCTCTCTTAATGGTATTCAGACCACAATGTAGATACAGAAAAATACATACCAGTAAGATAATACGGTGATAGACAGCTACACAGTAGTAGCTGTCTGTAGTAGTTGTAGTGAAAATAATTTGGGTTATTGTTTGTTCAAGTGGAAGCAAGATTTTTAACAGTGCTGTATTTATTTATTTATTTTTAAATGAAAAATAAAAGATTTTTGACAAGTTGGCAGTTTGGGGGAATTTTTTTACCCCCAAACCAAGCAAAATTTTGCATCACAGTTTGCCTTCTCTTCCAGTAGATAGCTCTCAAAGTTAACATTCACGTTTGATGACACTATCCTTTTTTTGTTTTAGCAGCAATTGTGATACGTAAAATGTTTCTTTATTAAACCTTTATCTTAGTCTAAGAATGTGTAATGATTTTCTTTTTTAAAAAAAACTTGTACTTCATTTCCACATAAGAAAACATCATTACTAGCCAGTAACAAAAAAAGTCCTCATCGTTAGAGCATGCCTTCTTGTTAAAACAAAGTTTATGCTTAAGTATTTCTGTACAAGTAAATATGGGTTTCACTGTCCTTCAAGAACACCAAATGCCTCTTTTGTGTTATTTTCATTTTTACTCTTTGATTTTGATACGTGTGTGTCAGTTCTACATCTATGGCATTTTTCCTGTCCAGTAGCAAACAACTTGCAGCTCTTAGAACAGGTCTGTCTTGTGGCTTCCACTCAGGCTTCACTATCGTTTAACTTTAGCAGGGAAAAGAGGCTGTACAGTTAATGATTCTTCTATGGGAAGAGTGTGCAACCTCCAGTCCTTCTGACTGATCTCAGCAAGATTTACTTTGTCTTCCTGCATTGTCCACAGTATATGCACAAAAATGAAGATTCTTCTACTGAGAACAAAGCAGTTATAAATGATTGTGATAATAAAAGGGCTGCTCTGAAAGCAACACCTCCTATTTTATTAGGTTGTCCAGCTACATCAGAGGCAGATGTTGGTGGTAAGGCAGTGGAGGTTCAATCTTCCCACCAATATTCCATTACATTTTATTACCATGTTACAGACACCAGCAGAGGAGCAGTCTGACAAAACAGTGGCTGACATAGAAGTGCACATGGAACTCTCACACAGGAACAGAAAGAACACTGTATGCAACTTGTTCAGGATTTACTGAACCAACACAAGGCTGAAGGTGGCAGTTCACTGGATTGCATCTTCACCAGTGACAAGATGTGGTGTCACTACTATGACCAAGTGTCAAAACAGCAGTCCATTGAGTGGCGACATGAATTTCCCATTGAATAAAATGTTGAAGATGCAGCCCACAATGGGCAAAGTGATGGGCACTGTCTTTTGGGATAGAAAAGGGGTGATTCTTACAGATTTCCTGGAACCTGGACAAAACATCAATTCTGATGGCTCTTTATGACACTGACTAAGCTGAAGTCTCACAAACTTCCAGAGTCAGATCAGTGAAGAAGACAACTTTTCTCTTGGAACATGGTAACTCCAGGTTCCGTACAAGTTTGAGGATTGAGGAACTCATTTCCAATCTTGGCTAGACTATCCTATCACACCTACCATATAGTACAGAGCACAGCATGCAGACTTTTGTTCATCACTGGCAAAAATGCATAGCTAATGGTGGTGATTATGTTGAAAAATAGTCTATTGTAGCTGAGAATTTGCTCTACCAAATAATGCTTTTGTGCTCTTTGAATTTGTTTTCATTTCCATGAAATAAATAGGAGGCTTTACTTTCAGAGCAAACTACATTAATCTTAAGATTTTTCAAAGGTCTTTTTATGCTGTTTATTACATATGCACTGTCCACCACTTGGTTTAGTAAACAATAGCTCTCTGTATTTCAGTATGTATTGCTGTCTACGGCTATTGGCGATATTAAAAAGTTATACATCTTGCAGGAATATTGCATATGTAAGGGTCCATGTTTCTCACTGTTATTTATGTTAGCTTCACTGAGTATATTCATTTCTTAACTTGAAGAAAAATTACCAAACTACTGTAATTAGAACAAAGAAATGACAAAGTACCTTACTAAAAATCATCTGATATTAACTTAACAGCATGACTTTTGTGGTATTTTCTTGAGTTCAATAAAAGCAATGCCCTAACTTTTATTTTTCCTTCTGTTATACAGACCCAGAGTTGAAAAGCCTAAATTGTATTCTTCACCCCAGTTGGTTGCCATTTAATTCTATCATCTAATTCCTTATCACCTAAAGCCAGTAACGCAGTCGGTGGAGCCTGCTTTTTTTCAGACTTCCAACCTGACAAAAGTTCTGCTTTTGAGCATGCCTAGAAGCACTTAAGGCTCAACAGCAGCAAGAAAACTCAGTACTCAAGTCAGTCTTAGACCTACTGTGGTGCACAAATAGATGAGGAATTCCTTCATCTATTTTGCCTGCAGTTTTTAATCTGATAGGCGGTATTAAAGCATGCCTATTGGATTTGGTTTCACATGAAATACCACAACAGCTAGAGGAAGAGATGGTTTTCCTAATTTTTCCAGTGCCTAATATACTCATCCGCCTCAACCCTGCAAGAATTTAAATCTATGCATTAGCCTTGAAGCTGATTGTCTTAACCATCAAATCATTGAAAATTCAAAGCTAATAGAATTGGTGACTGTTTTTAATCCCTGCTGTTGAAGCATTTCTGTTTTACATAAGAGTATTCAAAATTCAAAAGACCAGCAGAGGAAGAAAGAGCAGTATAAAACTTAACAGATTAGGAGGAGTCATGGGGCTCAGTCTTTTGCCTCAAGGATTATTATCCCTTTAACTGCCAAGGGATAAAAGAAGTCATTTTATGTTCAGGACTCTTCCAAGCTAGTCCGTTAACCACCGAGTTAGAAAGTTATTTTCCCTCTTACAGTCACTGCCTGAATAAATCATTAATTATATTACAAAAACTAAGACAGTATCAGCAGTATGTGTGCGATAGATGTAGGTTTAAATGCCTTGCATTCAGAATCAAAAATTCAGAATTACAATACCCTGCACTAACAGTGGTAAAACTGGGCATCTTCTCCAGTAGCCCTTCAAATAAAATGTGATTAAAATGTTGGTGGTTTGGGTTTGTTTTTTTTTGTTTTGTTTTTTTTTACCTTCTTAAAGAAAATTTGGTAGACTACCTTTGAAAAAAATCTTGAGATAGGAAGCCAATTCGTTACAGTTATAGACAGCATCTAACCCCAGGATGCAAGCCATTCCCCACTCTTCTGCTTACTTTCAACAACTATCAGTCTACAAGCTAGTTTTCTGGGACTTCATCCTTCTCCCCAAGTACTCAATAGTTATGCCTGAAGAACTCATTCACCCTATAAAACGTCTTTTCCACAGAATCGTGGAATCATAGAATCGTTCGAGTTGGAAGGGACCCTTAGATGTCATCTAGTCCAACTCCCATGCAATGAACAGGGACACCCACAGCTAGACCAGGTTGCTTAGAGCCACATCCAGCCTGATCTTGAATGTCTCCAAGGATGGGGTATCCACCACCCCCATAGGCAACCTGCTCCAGTGCCCCACCAACTTTATCATAAAGAACATTTTCCTTATATTCAAGATAAATCTCACCTCTTGTAGTTTGAAAACATTTCCCCTTGCTCTATAAAAACAGATCCTGCTAAGGTGAGGCCGTCCCCTTCTTTCTTGTATCATCCCTTTACATACTGAAAGGTCTCTAACAGGCCTCCCCAGAGGCTTCTTTTCTCTAAGATGCAGATCCTCAAACTGAGTTACTGTAGTGAATAACTGAATAGTAACATGACTCTGATCATCACATCATCTGGATCTGTCCAGTTAGGATAACATGCGACAAAAACTCAGGATGTAAAGAGTTTGACACTAATTTTCTTTTTTTCATAGAATCATAGAACACATAGGAATAGAAAGAACTGAGTTGGAAAGGATCTCAAAGATCATCTAGTTTCAAACCTCCCTGCCATGGGCAGGGTCCCCAACCACTAGACCAGGTTGTCCAGAGCCCTATCCAGCCTGGCCTTGAATGCCCCCAGGGATGGGGCATCCACAGCCTCTCTGGGCAACCTGTACAAATAAATATATTTAGATTCTATTTTTTTTTCCATACATATTTCAAATCTTTTACTTTTTTTGTTTGTTTGTTTGTTTAATTGAAAATATTTACACATTTAATTTGCCTTTGACAGCTATTAAATTGGTCAAAAAAGACTTTACTGCAGTACTGAGATAGCAGTCTCTCCCAAAACAGAATATGATTAAACTTCTTGCCGATGCTTACATTGGAAGAAAGCATCATAGATTCTGTATGTAACTCACGTAAAATAATGGAAGGAAATTGTAAGAAAATAAGAAACTCACCTTTTAAAGGATGTTAGAAATCTTTGTATATCTATTTAAACACAAACGGGGCATAGGTATTTAACTGTGAGTTACCATTATCATTCAAGCAGAGTTTGTTTTGAAATTGGAGAGATGCAGATCTCAGTTGGCACAATTTCTGCTTCAAAACACGTCCAGACAAGTTGGCCCTGAGATCAATATTGGATATCCTGCCAATTGCCTCAGCAGGCCTCTTTCAGCAATGTGAGTTTTGATTTGTTTTAGGAAGTGTGGTGTGTTTCTCTGTCTGCACTACATGACTGATAAAACTTACAAAACCCAGGCATGCATACAAAGATACGACTGAAACTACATACATCCAATGAATCAAACTGGTCTAAAATGCTTTCACATGCTTCTTTGTCATCCCTATCTAAGTCAGGAAGCTCACATCTCAATTTTGCATTTGTTCAGGAAGCAATGGCCTCTCAGTGATGTGCAAGCAGCCATTCAGACACAAATTTCCCTGAAGTCAGTAGAAGTCCTATTTCCAAATAGGAAAGCAAAATTACTGGCAGCGGAGCAGTGGCCATCAGGCAGTTCTACTTATTTCAAATTCATTAAATTCAGCAGAATTTTTTTAAGGGAATTAGCTTCCTGTCATTATCTGATATTTGCTGTAAAACTCATTTTCTCCCTGGAAGAATTATTTCTTTTTCTGGCAGAAAAATAAGAATTACAGTGGAATGCTGGAAATGATGAGGTTTTATTTCAAGAGGGGAAAACAGGATGCAGAAATATTCACTGGCTTCCCATGTTCCTTTGATACATTTCTTAGGATGATGTCTGAGCAGATACATAGAAAGAGTAGTATTGGCAACATGAAAGGACTTAAAAATGTAGCGAGTCCTTCAAGAATATACTTTCTCCATGAATTAAGGTAGTGGCTCCATATGATTTCACAGTGTATCTATTTCAGAAAGCCAAAGTGAACAAATGGATCCTTTCCACAGTATCATTACTATGGTGTTTACTAGAAACTAGTTGAGCAAGAGAGAAAGACCAGACTTATGCATTAAATATGTCTATACATATATGTGAATAAATACATTTCTATACATATACCATCCATTAGAATTAATCACCTAATTTTTAGATGCCAGTGGTGCATGCTACTTACATGCTGTTTAGAATTCCTATGCAGCTATACAGAGAGGAAATTAAAGATTATATCTGAAAAGCAGTTTAAAATATGGTCACAATGTGAATGAAATGAAACATCCATTAAAGATTCTGGGCAAGTTTTATTCTGATTTACAGCAGCAATGCTGTCATGCATGCAATGACATTACACTGGTATAATGAGGACAGAAATATGACCAAGTGAAACAGTGCATTAATTTAGGAAGTAAGATAGGAGTAAGGGTTAGATCTATATAGGGATACCAGCCTAACCTCAGGGTAAATTCCACAGTCAAAATCCTTGAGTAATTTAGGGGTGCTAGTAGATGATCAGGATTAGTAATCTAATGATTCCAAATAAATAGCTGGTGGGCTGTCACAGCATAAGAAAGAATAGACTAGAACACATCTGAAATTCTACCCCTTCTTGAAGTACAGACACTTTCCTTCAGTCTTCAGTTGCAAAGTCTGAGAGAAACTGGAATTCATAAACCTGATCCATCTCCAAGATTTATGTGCATATTTTTCCCTTGTGCTCACAGCTATCTTTCATATAAGAATCTTGCGGAGAAATAATTTAGCTAGTTAGGCAGAGACACAAGTTCAATACTTTCCTTACAAAAAGAGAAATCAAAGCTTCACCTTCCAACTGCATTCAAAGCACATAACCATCAGGATAAAGTACAGAGACTAGTAATAAAACAATGCAGTATGTGAATGAGGTACAAGTAGTGCAAAAATATTTACACTCTAGTATAAATGAAATCCAGTATATGGACATGAACAGATGATGAATAGAAAAAAAATAAAAAATAAGAGAGAACATGAGTTAAATAATAGGTAGCAAGTTCTGAACTAGGGAACCTAATAACTGGAAACTGCTTAATAGATTTAAGGATGTCTCAGAAGACAGCAATGAAGTTATTTCACTGAAAATGAAAGTCAAGAGAGAGTCATAGAATCATAGAATAGAATCATCAAGGTTGAAATCCACAACTGTGTAGTGGAAGATTTCATGAGGTGTTGATTAGAATCCAACATTTGCATATGTGTAGCAGGTAGGTGTATTTGTGCACCAGGAGCACTGAATGTACAGAATTAAAATTCCACTGAAAATAAGAGAATACTAAGATGATATAGAATTTAAAATACATACAGGTACACTAGTGTAAATCTAGAGTTCTATAAGTCACAAAACAAATCTGATTATTGTTAGATTCTATAGCAATATATTCCTTTAGACAATAAGAAAATATGATCTGTAACTGCTTTTGATGAGTAGTTGTAAGATAAACCAGATATTTTGTCTCAGTTTTACAGTTCAATAATGTAAAAGCCCTGACTACCCAGTACCTGGTCCGTTGTCCACATTAGGGCTTATCAAAAGAAAACTGAAGCAAAATTTAAGAATATACAGTTTTCAGTAATAAAATTCAACTACACACTACTCCCTTAAACTGCAGAAACAACTGGAATCTGGTTTAGATTATAATAGAGTTAGAATGAAAATGAAAGTGTGAATTTACATGATTAGTTTTAATTAAACCGATGTGATGATATAAGAATGTATTATTCTTCTTTGGGTAGATAAACTCTATACTTTCTAGCCAATATTTTTGTTTTATTTGCTAATTAACAGGAGATCTAATATTGATACATTTTAAACCTCTGAAGATAACACATCATCTTACAATTAGCTTCTCTCAAGTGAATATCAACATTAAAACCACAACAACAGCAACATGAAAAGTATAGCATTCCGTAGTGGTGTAACCTGGCAGCTAACTAAGCAGCAACCATTCATTAACCTCTACTTTCCCACTGAGATGAGAGAGAGAACTGGGAAAAAAAGTAGAGCATGTGGGCTCATAAAAACAGTTTGATAGGAAAGAAAAGGAGCTTTGTGGGTGTTGAGGAACTGTTAGGTCACGGCTTGACCTGGTGACTGAGCACCTACTGACTGGAAAACTGAAACAGAACAGCAAAGTTTTCTGGGAGCTATCGTACATTTCTCATCTTCTGACACTCCCAGTGCACTACATAATGTGATGATGTGGAATACCGATAACAAAAATCACAAAACCATGACACCCCAACCTTTCAGTTCTGCCTCAGAAGACAACTGCCTTTTCATTGCTGACCTTCCACCAAGCTGAGCTGGCCTTAACAGGAACTGTTATTCATGTTACTATTCATGTTACAAGACAGAAATTAAGAAAAAGTGGCCTTCTGCAAGATTATCATAGGCCAGTTTGTGAATGCACTGTAGAAAAAAAAATAACACACAGAGGCAAATTAGTGCCTAACTTAAATATGTTGCTACAAAGCTTTTTCATCAAAAGCTTTTAAAATTCCTAGGTTTGTCTTTCTTACAGGATGAATTTCTCCCCACAAAGCAACATACACTCATAAATATTTCTTTTGTTTTCCTTTTGGTTTTGCCATTACAAAATACACTGACTTTACAATCAGTGTATTTTTCAGTTTCATATTCAAAGTTCTATGCAATCCACAAAAGTGTAATGCATAAAGCAAATGTATTTAATGGTTCAAAACAAATGTGCATTTTCTCTGCATGCATGATTTTATCTCTTCAGAGTACTCCCTTTCCCAAAACTGTTTTCAGTTAGAAATGTTTTTCTGTAATGCTATAAATAACATAGCTGCATTATGCTACAAATTTCGAATGAATTAGCCTCTGAATGTATCACTGTTAATAAAACAATGAAACTATCCTCATTAAACACAGTTAACAGTGACAATCAATTTAGGCTACATGCCTGACAATTCAAATATATATTTGTCATAAGACAGGTTTGCAAGTCTTAAATGGTTTCACATTTCTCTAAACCACTCTAAGAGCATAACATGAATATTTTAAGCAGCTTAGTTTTGATTTAAATATATTTGCTCAGGATATGCTGGCAGCATTCCAAAATGCAGTGTAATACCCCTAAAGCTGGCAATCCCAAACTCAATTTAAGAAAGAAGATAATATGGACTAGCAGCATTAAAGCAAATAAAGGCAATTAACTGTTTTTTTTTTCCTTAATTTGTTTTCTCTAGCTTGAAATTACAAAGGATGGATAAAGCTGTGGCATTAATGAAGAAAGAAATTAATGAAAATGAAATAGGAAAAAAAAAGAAGAGAGAAGTCCAGAAGCTATTATTCATTACTCAACTATTAATATGTGGTAGTAGATGTATAGTAATATTCATTTATTTAAAGTAGTCATTCTGCAGAATGGAAACCTAACCATTGGAATCTTGTAGACATTCACCAGTATCTTATCAGAGAATCAATATGTTTGTACTAAACCATCTACTTCCTCTGGGGAAATTGGGGGGAAGAAAAAAAAAACAACACAAAACCAGCTTTCTTACTTCCATGGAACCTACAAAGACCACAATAATACTATTTGGTAGAGCAAATTCTCAGTATTTTGCAACACAGACACCATCATTATCTATGTATTTTTTGCAACACAGACACCACCATTAGCTATGTATTTTTGCCAGTGATGAGCAAGAGCCTGCATGACATGCCTGTAAGTATCTGCACCAGCAGAGGTTACCCACCATCACTATCACCACTGCACCGTTCACTGCCTTACTGTATTGACATCCATTGGATGGTCTCCATTAATGTTCAGCAAGCATCAGTCAATGTCAGTGAGTACAGATTTTTCCTCACGGATAAATTCAATTCCGCACCTTTGCTTCATACACACTTCCATGTCAGACACCATTGTGTCAGATTGCCCCTCTGCTGACATCTGTCACAGAGCAACAAAATGTAATGAAATATTGGTGGGAAGGTTCATCCTCTACCACCAACATCTGCCTCTGGTGCTGTGGGTTGTATTTATGGAAAATAACATGTAGTTAAAATCCCACCAGATTGTCTTTTTCTAAGATTTCCTTCATAAATAAAGATAATTCACTTATGCAGCCTGCTGTATAGGTATATTGAGATACGGGTATTTAGATGTTTCAAAATCAAGATAATAGGGAAACAACCAAAAACTGTTATAGCACAGTAGTACATTTTACAAATGTAATCCGAACGCTTATATATTTGTTAGTGCTTGAAGGTATGTCCTCTTTTCCTGCCTACACTTCAGCCAGCTTAAAAGCAGAAAGAGCAAGTTCATTTCATTTATTCACAAAAAACAACTGTTTATTAACTTGCTAGTAATTAGCATTCGCTAATCTTACATTTTTAAGTATCATTTTATTTTTAATTATCCATTATATTCCCAATGACATAAAGTGTCAACAAAACTAACTTTACCAGAAGAGCATACTATATTTCCCATCAATTATATATCAGAGTTCATGAAGAGTTCATTCTAAAGAATACTATAGCATATGTATATCCATATGCTTTGTTTGTAGATCCATCTGTTTTGACTTGATATATGTATTTGATATATATACTTCAAAATAAAATTTATTTTAAATCCAAGTGTGCTAAGTGAAATAGTGTCCATATTTGCCTAGAATAAATAGTGTAAATATATTAATGACTATTTATCTTGAAGATTTAAAACAGGACACAGATAATTCAAAACTGCTACCTCAAACACGATTGCACTGGTTAATTGGATAAAATTTATTTATAAAAATTATATTATTTATATATCTTTTATGTATTTATTTGTTTTTGAAGGGAAGATGTGATTTTTTTTTTTCCCTCATAGGCTAGACTGGCTGTGAAAGATGTTTAACAGCAATGAAGGACATCAAAACTCTGTGAAATTATGCATCCATCATCAACACCAGAGAAGCTTGTAAGTGACAAAATGCAGCCACTTTAACAACCAGGAAAAATATGAATTAGATCATACATAAGAAATATAAAATCTTCATTTTTAAACCTGGTGTTGTAAAGTTCCATATACCTAACAGTATAATTTAAATACCTCTAAGTACTTGGACTGGATGATCTTTTAGGTCTTTTTCAACCTTGATAATTCTGTGATTCTGTGATACTTCAGAAATAGAGAAGAATAAATAAGAATAACAGATTACCAAGCCAATGCATATTCCACAATGTTATGAACATCTACTGACTCTTTCTTTCCAGGTGAGAAATTAATCCTTCAACTCTTACATTCCCTATTGGACACAAAATAAGTTTTCTATACTTATAATTTAGTTGTAAAATCCCCTGTGAGAAGGGGCTATCACCAACAAAACATTCAAATACTTGAAAGAAAATTAATCTCCTAGTGGTGAAAATTCAACATTCCATCTCTCCAAGTTGGATGGACTAGTACTGGTACCAAATCCTGTATGAACTAAAATGTAGCCCCATTTGTCTCACACAAGGATCAGAAATACATTTAAAATGCATTCTAAAATGGCACGTCATAATCTGAAGTTTTCTTGAAGAAAATTTTGATTTCTAGGATGATGAATTTAAGTAACAGTTCTACAGTTTCTTTTAGAACAAAGTCTACTGAACTGATAAGGTACTGGGTATGTATCAATAAAGAATATTTCTCTGAAATGTGTTTAAAAATGTAGTGACTTCCTTTTCTAAGCACTTAAAGTTTCTGAACAGATGAGTTGTATGTATGATTTTCATCTTCATGTCATCTTTGTTTTTACGAAGGTAAAAAGAAAAACGTTCCTTAAAACAAATGTAAGCTTCATTTATTATCTGCAAAGGACAGATTGTCAGCAATGTGTCCACCTTGCTAATGGTGTTTTTGGCCGTAGTAGGGAAAACATCACCAGCAGGTCAAGAAAGGTGATCATTCACCTCTAGTCAGTGTTGGCGAGGCTGCTCTTAAAGCAGTGTGTCCAGTTCTGGACCATTAGAAGGGAGACACAAAAATACTGGAAAGAGTTCAGCGGAGTGCCTCTCCATTGAGGAAAGACTGAGAGAGACAGGGATTGTTCAGCCTGGAGAAGAGAAAGCTCAGGAGGGATCTTATCAATATTTATAAATATATGAGGGAGGGTGCAAAGAAGGTGGAGCCAGGTTCTTTTCAGTGGTTCCTAGTGCCAGGGCAAGAAGCAGAGTACAAAAAGTGGAACACAAAAGATTTTATCTAAATATCACTGTCTGAGCACTGGCACTGGTTGCCCAGAGAGGCTGTTGTGTCTCCATCCTTATAGAACTTCGAAAGCTGTTTGTACCTTGTCCTGGGCAACCAGATGGCCTTCATAGGTCATTCTGTATCAGACTAAAACATATAATGAGTGGTAATAAATACATTTGCAATAGTCTTCATTTCACTAAGCTTACAAAATCTGGCCAAAATAATGTAATAACATAGGAGACACAGCAAATATTTTGTCCCTTTTTTCAGCAACGTAATCCTTCATTGTGTTATTAATTGGAAAGGGGGAACAAGATAGTTTATGACCAGTTCAGAAGAAAAAAAGGAATTGAATCTAAAATCAGTATTCCAAATTATTTGTAGCTGTATTTTTCTTAGCAATCATCTTCATATTGAGTATAAGGAATTTTATTAAAATGATTCAATTCAAAATAGTTTTGCCAAGAATCAAAATCTTATTTAAAAAAATAATTAATAAGAAATGATTAGATTATATTAATTTTGGTAGCGGGATCAATGATTTCAACATTGATCTTAGCTAAAGATTTGACACTTCTTTAGCCAGTGATTTCTGCATTTTAGGGAACTCATCTGTCATGTCTCAAATAATACATAGTGTCAGCACCAAACTGCACATTTCAGGTTTTGCTAGAACTTTGTAACTTGGGTCATGGAATTTCCAACTCATAATTTTAATTTTACTATTAATATGCACTGTACAAACTAATCTACAGGATTTACTGTAATCAGTGCTAGAGACCTTTGGGCCTTTTCATGCAAAATTCTTGCACTACATTTCTTGAATGACTGCTCTTGAATAGCTCTGTATATGAACAAAAGAATGCCTAATTCTACCCTTTATGACATCCTTCTTTCACAACAAGAACACCTACACAGTGAGTTCTTCAATAACAGCTAATATGTTAATAATTTACTGTTCTACTTAATCTGAAGTACCTTTCAAATATTCTCTTAGAGATTAGGAAAACTCTGCAAAGATTCCTTTAAACATAATTGTCAAAAAGAAGATTTTAGTCATATTCAGAGGAAGTATTGCTTATGATTTCTTGATGATGACAAATTGGAATTCCTGCTCTAAAAGCATAAGAATTAAAAATCATTTATGTGGATTCTAGATACATATATATATATATATACAGAAACCAGATTGCAAAAGAAATTATATATTGTCTTATTAAAAGGCAAAAATGTCATTTTTATTAACAGATCCTTCAGATTTGACAACAAGCTCACAGAATTTTACTTAATAAGGAAATACTACTTTAGCGTGGATCAAAAACAAATCTGGAAACCAACAGCAACAACAGAAAAAAAAAAGATTTAAGCTCACTCAGATTTGAAAGAACATAGTTTCAAAATTTCTAAATTCAAATTGAAAATTATTGAATGAAAACTTCAGAGCAATTGCACAGCAATTATTTTATGAACTAGTTTTATACATAAGCAAAAGTAATGTTTTTTGGTTTGTCATTCTGACTAGATGTAAATGAG